>QEOT01122427.1:2863-27644 GCA_003123785.1 Pterocarya stenoptera | reverse complement strand
TTTAATGGTGTACCCTGTACAGCTGCATGTTTCCCCTACACCTCCTAGTACCAAACGATTGAGATGTGAAGTTGATTTGAGTTGTATGAGCATAATAACGCAGCCACCATAAGTGTCTTGTTTTCCTCACTTTCCATCCCCCGCTTGATTCTATCAATTGAACAACTGATTCGGGTGACTTGAACACTTCAAGCTTGTGCAAACTAAGTACTGTTTGAAGGTGCTGACCATCACTTCTTGCATTACATTCTCAACTACGTTGTGGTTTCACTTTTTAGTCATGGCAAGGGCACCTGTAAGTGATTTCTTTCCAGGTTAATTATCCCTTACAAACGGATTTTTTGATCTTTTTCGTTTTTGGGGAAATTGGGAGAGTAGAGGCTTGGGGATTTAAATTGCTCATTCCCAAGCGCCATTAACTTGTTATCCAAGTGGTTACACTTTATATTATGCTCCGTTTGGATGCTGAGTTAATCTCAGATGGTTTGAATTGATATGTGAATAGTAATATTTTGTGAGTTTTATTGAAATGTGTTTGAATGTAAATAAGTTGAGATATGTGTTTGAATATATAAAGTAAGTTGAGATGAGATTAATTTTTTTATAAGTTGAAAAAATGGTAGATCTCATCAATAATTGATTTGGGAAGAATTTTGCTAACTCCATTTTAAGGTCGCATCTTGAGTTTTTTTTCAGTCCTAACATCGTTAAAATTAGCATCATCCGTCGAGTAGCTTGAAAAGAATCCCCAAAAAACCAATCGAAACCATCTTATAATTTGAGCACGTTAAAGTCGCTATACTTTAAAAGAAAGAAACAAAAATAAAACCTCATGGGGGCAAAATGACATTCCTTCTCAAATTAGATAGTCCAAATGAATATAATCGGCTCCTTATTTATGTCAAGACTCCCATTTTGTGTTTGTTTATTTCGAGAACAAGGAGCTAATGAACATATATAACAAATTACCTGAACGGACCGGGGAAAAAAAATGAAGTATCTTCATAATAGCTCTTATACACAATGGTGCTCCTAAATATCACCATGAGAAGGGCGGAAATAATCAACTGTCTTCCATACCTAATTAAAAAGGAAAAAGAAAAGTTTGCTACTAGCCATCTTAGCATTGACATTGGTTATGTAAATATAGATAGCATAAGCACAATGGAAGATTTGGCATGGCAACAGCTTGCTGCAGTTTTAGAAGAGTATGTTAAGATAGAGAACAATCCATCCAGCCATTGAGATGACAGCAAATATATGAACCCAGAATAGGACAGCAGCTGCTTCCCTTCCACAACCTCTTAAATTGGCGACAGCACCTACAGAGAAGGAATAGGTTATTATAAGACAACCAGTTTTTCATTTTCATCTTGCTGCTCAAAAATGAAACGTTAAGGTTGTGTTTCGGTAATACTACTATTTAAAATTTTATCATTACTTTTCACTTATTTTACACTACTTTTTTACTACTGTTCAATATTTTATTGTTAATTTTTTACCACTTTTTCACTAATATTTACAGATCGTCTGAGATCACCTCAGTACCCAAACGTACCCTTATGATAAAATATTGAATAGTAGTGAATAGTAGTGGAGTGAGCTCAATTAAATGCAATTAAAGATCTGCATCCATAGTTTTTTCCTCCAAATTTGTTCAGGGATGTGTCTAGAAATGAGAATCAGGTGTTACCAGCAAGGACAGACGTTGGCATTGAATGCTGAAGAAGTAGGACAAACCGGAACATCTTATCACCGGCCGGGAGGAAACCAAGCTTATCAGCCAACATGACAATTCCAAGTCCAACAGGAGGCACCAAAACTAGCCGCCCAAAAATAATAGCAGCAGTTGTCCTTAGACCAAGCTTTGAGCTTCCAGGTCCTGCAAGTAGCACATGTACACTCAGTTCAACCTCGACTAGTAGGATAGACACATGAATATGCATGCACTCATGCATTCCTTCTCTTTTTGAAAGGCCAACAGGCTGATATTTTTAGACAGAACTGTTTTAAGGCCAAGTAGCAGTATATCCATTCTTCAAAATGCAGAATGAATCGCAGGCAGAAATTGGAGGAAACCTTATCTATATTTTGTACTCACCATCAACAAGGTTGCCTCCCAATGCTAACAGAATGCATGGAATCATGGCCTCCCTGATAATCACAAGAATTTTCATTAATAAAATAAGTCTAAGAGATTGAAAAATAACTATTTTGTTGCTGCTAACATCCTATCATTCAAAACAAATGTATCTTTCATAGTGCTCTCATGCGTTCTATATAACAGAGCACGTCCGTCTATAACACATGCTAAAGATGCTTTTCTCACACAAAAAAATATAATATAATAAAATATATGAACGCATAGATGACCATATCCTTTTAATTTGGCAAGGTTTGAGATTTCAATTTACAAAGTACTTGTTAGGTGGCACTGCAAAATTTTGACTATCTTGTATACCAGAAATTAGAGTATGTAAATTTCAATGTTGATAACACTTTCTTTAAGAGTGTTCTTCTAGCTTTAAAACTTCTGAATTTTGAATTAAAGGTTATCAATATTCCATAATTTCAACTCCAAAATAACCACTAAAACACTTCCAAATTTAAAATGGACCATTTATTTTTTAAGTTAAACTTTATTCATAACAAAAAGAAAGCAATCCCAGACACACGGAGTATACAGGATATACGCCTAAGCAGAAAAAAGAAAATAAGTAAAAATCCTGATAACTATACGTAGAAGAACAAGATTGGGCAGCCATCCAGAAGAAAAAACGCGGTATTTAAAATCTGAGATATACAAAAATATAAGCTACATCCCAAAGACTTCCTTGAATTACATGTTTCGATGCAGTCGAAAATCTTATATTAAACATACATTCCATACCCTTTCTACATTATCACCACCATTTAAGGTCTTTAGGAAATTTACATGCACCTAACCTGAATATATGAACCATCCCTTTTTTCTCAGCAAGTTATTTCAACTTGCAAGTAAAAGGTTACAGAGAATAAGTGGTACAAGAGGCAGAGAAGAAGAAGAAGAAGAAGAAGAAGAAAAGAAAAAAAGTGCAGTGAATGAGATGGAGAAGTTGGGTCAGGGCAGTTTTGAACGGAATATACTAACCACTACTTGCATTGTTGAGATTCCTGTACTTTTTTTTAAACATTTTTTAAAACATCATCTGTCTAGAAGTAACCTATACCTACAAACACTATCAGGACAGTAATGTGCAGTGCTTAGAAGTATCACAAAACAAAAATCCAGCACATATCAACTTACTTAAACAACCAGTAATAGTAAGCATATACTTCGTATCAGATTCAATTGAGCATACCCAAGAATAATGCAGCTATCAGTGAAGAAGAAAAAGGGAGCATCAGCTGTAAAGATCAATCGCTTAAAAAATGGTACTGCACCAAGTACCATAGCTAGCACCTACATCAAATTGTGAATACCAATTAGATGGAGTGTGTCAGAGTTATTTTCCCCCTAAAGAAAGAAATGGGAGAGATGCACAAACATACTCAACTAGGAAGTACTATCAGGTGGTTGCTGCAAAAAAATGGTTTTCCATTTCAAAATCAGGTAACTTAGCTCGAGACCAGGATCATACAAGAGCTTTCAAAATATAAAGATTTACAGCTAAAATTTAGAAAATCATCTCAACCCTTGCCTAAGCTCTTGCATAACTCAGAAGCTTGCCTAATTACCCGGAACCCATTTTGGATGAGTTTGATCTTGGATTCAAACAAAAGCTAAGATTTTAGTGATTGAGATTTTTCGAAATCAAATAAAAAATACTCATGTTAACAATTGGTTTATATATAACTCATATATAGAAAATCTCTGTCAACTTACAATAACGTGAAATTAACCAGACTAAGCTTGATAAGTAGAAACTTACAGAAGCAATGATAGGGGGCTGAAGTATTTGCTTGAGCTTCAACTTCTCATATAGAAACATGAATAAATCTTTAATCTGCATCAATAATCATAAAATGCAACAATCAGTCTACCAAAGAAAGATATTTAGTCCATTGGAAAATCTTTTGGTCTCTTTGCTTGTTACAGAGGTAAAAGGATGGTGTATACATGATTATCACATTTTGTACCTCTCAAAATTGGTACTTTCAAGTTTTATAATATCTTTTACTTGGAAAAAAAAAATAGTGACTTTCTACTCTGGTACTGTGGAGATATTATTACATCTGCCATACAACTATTAGAATCTGAGATTTTTTAACCATGGTACTCCACCTCCTACCTAGTGTACTAATGAGGTATAATATGCAGTCTATAATTATTATTATTTTTTTTATAAGTAGTCATTAATTAAACTTTTAACTTAAAAAATAAATATATGAATTTCAAAAAGTCATTGTGTACATATTGGGCAAATCATCAACATGTATATGATGTTATATAGTTTCACATCAATAGGAAAACGGGTTATAAGCCAAGGTTATCTGCTGCCATAGATACGTGAAAGAAGACACCTTAGATACTAGGGGAGACTCTTTTCAAGAGCCATAATTCAACCTTATGCAAAAGAATTTCTGTTTGACTAGCAAGTGGGAACACAGTTCTCAACATTTAAATTTGTCTCACCTTTCCTTTTGGCAAAGCATTTGAATTTGTTGATGCAGCCTCCTCCTGTGTAAGCAGTGGAACTTGCTCAGGTGAGCCATCTTTTAGAGGGCTTTTCATGGGAAGACTTCCATCCTCAATGTCAAAGGTACCTTCGGAAGGAGGTGCTAACATGTTAAACACATATGTGTACAAGATGATGGCACCAACCTGCATACATTATTCATAAGATGATGGCGATACTCATTGAAAACTAAAGATTAAGAAATGAACTTATATATTTAAAATTGTAGCTCATTAATAAAAAAATATTTGCAGTTAGAATAACAATATCAAAAAGCCCAATGGCCAAGTAGAAATAATAGAAACCTACCCACTGTCCAAATGAAATATAGGCAGTCCCATCTGTGCTACATTTTTCTGAGTCGCCAAAAGGGTTGGATTTATCTCTGCATAGAGCCGCAATCAAGACAAGTGGTACATTCCCAATATTCCCTGTATTCAAAGACAAAGTAGCCAGAGCAGTTTATATAGATAAAACAATCCATCAATACACCATTAATCCCATCTTCTGAGAGCTAAATTTGAATGTCAAGTTCAAAAGTATGAAATGAAATTTGAATAACAGCAGAGCGACATAAAAAAGCGATTGTTCTAGTTGAATATATTTATTTTTTGATAGGTCTTCTAGTTGAATTTATTTCCAGATGAAGTGGCTTACCAATTCCGATTTGTATGACTGAAAACTTGAAGAAAGGGTACGGTGGGCGGACAAGCGATGCGACAACAAAACCTATTAATGAGCCTGATATGCTACCCAGAACAACATTCATAGGAATAAACCACCTACAAAAGGATACAATTGTAGTTGATTAACAACAAATGTTATGCTTAATAAGCTGAAGACATATAGAAATACAAGGAACAGAGATATATAATTATTACCACTCAAGCATTTTCTCTACGGTAATAGCTTGACCGAGTTGAGAAAATATCAAGCACGGAAGTAAAAGCGAAAAGACCAACTGTCAGAACCAACACAAAATATCAATTATTTACGAAGAAGGGAAAGTGGTAAATTGCAGAGTTGCTCATATGGGGAAGGACACAAGTAACCAATGGCATACATACCCCATTTAGAAGTTTCCTTCCATTAGCGGGCAAAATGTTGACATACTTGGAAGCCATAAGAAATCCCAGGAAGCACATTGTGAAGACCTTCGCTATAGGCAATACCGCGATTTTGATGGTCCCCAACAACGACTCTCCTCCCGCTGCCGCCGCCTGATCCACCATTGCCACCGCCGATAGCAATCTCTGCATGCCTTCGGCTTTGTCTCCCAACTTCAAATATAACCGACGCTCCTCCGCAGCACATTCACCAGACCCAATTATCCACTAAATTAAAATTTTAATTACTCCGAGCCCCAATACAAATATCGAAAAAAGTTTCAACATTCAAAGCGAAAAAGGTCTGGCTTTTCCGGGTTTTTTTTTTTCAGATGGAAAAAAGGAGGGTTCCCATCAGCAACAATGTCTTCTAAATTTTACTCTGCAAGTTTCCATCAAACGAACAAAAGATTATCAACCCATAATCAATAAAGAGAGAGCGTAACTAAATTAACGAACAAAAAGAGAATTTTAAAGGATTGATGCAGCAGGAAATAATACAAACTAAACACAATTGCGCGAACAATCCTAATATTCGAGATTTCGAATTATATACTGTGCGTACGAGAATTTGAAATAAACCCCTGGAGCGATTAATTTTTTTATAAAAATGAAGGTAGAATAGAAGATAGAAGATGTACATGTATGGTATTTGGAGTGGAGGAGGATGGGAATCCGAGTAGCTCTGGAAAAATAGAATCAGATCTATATATATAACAACCAAGCAAACAAAAAGAAGGCAAGGAAACAAAACAAAACAAAACAAAGAAAAGTTGCCTCTCGACGAATCTCTCCTTTGCCTGGCTTGCTCTCTCTCTCTCTATATATATACACAGAGACTAGAGAGAGATATTAGAGTTTTGCTTGGATTGTCACCCTTGGGCCGGTTGCTTAGCTATCTATGCTACCTTCCAATCAAAGTAGTGATTGTCGGGTAAAAATGATTTTTAGAAAAGAAAAATATAAGAAGCGTATTAATATTAGGGAGGGGCTGTAAGTTGTCAAAGATGCCCCTTGGTTTTCACCATAATGTCGAATTTATCCAATTGTTGCCACTGGGACTGGTCTTCCGTACCAACGGAAATTTCCTCGGTCTCTCTCCATATCAATATGGACATACTAATACTGTACTCTCTTCCCTTTTTCGACCTTCCTTGGAGTTTCCCTCCCTCCAGGCTCCAACAAGAATTTGGATAAAAACAATACTACAAAGTACAAACAAACGGAACACTAAATTCAGAACCAATTACAATTGTTAGGGGAATTCCTAATTTTTATCAATCTTTAACCATATCCATTTATGTGTCAAAATTATTTATATTCCCATATATTAATTGATGATGATGATGATGTGGTTAGATCTATATCAACATTTATTATAATTAATGCATTAAATATCTACAAATTAATATCTGTTATTATTAATTTTTTTAAAAAAATTTTAAAACATGTTCGTCTAGAATTAAAAATTACCAATAAATCTCAAAATCTTGATAGCATATGACCCGATTCTTCAAATAAAAAATCTGGATTCGAAACTCCCACTCATTTGTATAAAAAAAACTACCAATAAACCATTTTAATTTCTTAAATTTTTTTTTTAAAATTTCTTGATAATAAATGTTTGTTTTATAATATACGAAGCTACATACATGGATGTGGAAGACGACGGATTCCTCCCCTCAACTGTTTTATTTATTATTGATTTCTTTATCTAATTATATATATATAATAGTATATATATGGATCGAGGAAGATGCATGCATGCATCTAACACATAAATATATGTTATTTATACATTTGGACCGACCTAACATCTCTCTTCAATTTTAATTTTATTTTATATATATATATAGAAGACAGATTTCATTTACATTTCAATGTCAATAATACAAGCACATAGTCAGGAACCTAGACATTACTTATTAGCATCCAAGAACACTGTTTATTCAGAATAATAGGAGGGCATGTTATCATCTAAAATACGAACTGATATGAAAAAGACGGTGGAAACATTTCGGTTAGCACGCCACCTTCTCTTCCCAACCGACTGAGCGAATTTGAAGAGTTGTTTGACTCACGTAAGTTAAAAAGACACGCGGCGTGCAGTCAAATCTTCCTTTTGAATATATATATTTTTTAAGGTCTCTTTCTTTTGAAATTATGTATATTTTACAATAGCACATTGCATATGCATATCCTATCATCTAAATTATGTATAATGAGTTAATTTATGGTAATCAAAGATAACTAATTGCAAATAATATAAAATATACCTTCAAAATATATATATATATATAAAATATAAAAACTAAAATGTTGTAAATATTAAGATTGGGCGATGGGCCCCGCAACCCAACTTGTCCGCCTAATCCATTAGGAGACAGGCATGCAGTTTCCTTACTTAAAAAAATATATATATACGAGTAAGGGGTGTCCGGAATTTCACCGCCCACCCATATACTATTAAAAAAATTAAGGAGATTTTTGGAGAATAAGATGAAATTATAATTTTATAAATAGTAATAAAATGGTTTGTAAATAGTAGTGTGATAATTTGAATTAAATATGCATTGAGTTTTGGAAAAAGAAAGAAAAAAAGTTAAATAAAAAATATTATAAAGTTGAAATATTATTAGAATATTTTTTTTAATATATATTTTTTTAAATTTGAAAAAATTAAATTATTTTTTATTTAAAAGTTTGCAAAAGCTGTAATGATTAATTTGAAAAAATTAGAATGATTATTTTAAAAATATTTATGTTTGAACGATGTTTGAAAAAAAAAGAAATTGGATGAGATGAAAATTGTTTCTAAAATATCCCCTAACTATAAATAGATAGTTTTCTCTCTCCTCTAATTTCTTGTTGTACTCACCTCTCTCCCTTTTCTTCTCTCCCTCCTTTCACACCTTATGGTGCTCCACCGTCCTCTCTAAATGTGGGTAGCGGGGCCTTGCACCCAACTGCCCCGCCTTGCATGGGCAAGGTGGATCACTATTCCGCCAAATGTAGGGGTGGGTGGCCCTGTCCGCATCTGGCCCCCCAATAGAGGAGGGGGGCGATCCGAGCCCAACCCCAACCTAGTATATATATAAATATTATATTATATAAAAGAAATATATTTATGTTTATTTATATATTAAAAAAAAACCCCTAATCATAAAACGACGACATTTTGTCTATGAAAAACTGGCATCATTTTATGACTGGAATGTTTTTTTAAAAATAGCCCAAAGTCATTTTGGTATGGGGTGTTAGTCCCCCCCAGGCGACCCCCACGGAGCCACACCCCTTCTCTGTTTTCACTCACTCTCTCTCTTCTCTCTCTCTCTCACACACACACTCTCTCTCTCACACACAGACACACACACACACATCTTTGTGTCTTCAATCGTGTCGCCTTCAATCTCCTGCTTCGTTCGTGACTCCATTGTACGCTGTTAGGCTTGTCGCCATCTGTCTGCATCTCCTTTGCTGAATGTAAGTTTCTAAATCAACTCTTGAACTTTTACTAACTTTCACTTGATTTTTTATTTTATTTTTGTTGAGTTATATGGATGATGAAATTAAATGTAGGAATTGGAGGATGAGATTGTGAATTTTGCGCAGTGGAGAATTGATCTATGCATGTGTTTTGATGTTATTGTTAAATTTTTGTGAGAGTTGTGACTTTAAGGTTTCAGATTGTAACCTTAAATTAACACTTAATTGATTTTGTCAATTTATTTGCATAATAAAATTGTGAAACACATCATGCAGAAGAAGCTTTATTATTATTATTATTATTATTCTATTTTTTATTTAACTTGAATTAGCATTTTAGATAATTGATTTGAAAATTCTAGAATATTTGATTACATTTTAGTATTTATTAACAATTCATATGGATGGAAGTTGAAATTGAAAGAAATGATGAGTAGTTTTAGGTTCCACTCTGTTGATTTTAACATAATCTTGCAAGTCAAACTCTAAAACATTTAATATAAGAATGAGGATTACTGATAACATATCATGTTTGTTTCATTATATTAGCAATTATTATTTTGTCCCGAATATGACGTAATAATAACACATCTACATTCTGTATAATTTTCATTTTGATAAACAATGTTTTAGCTTATATAATTAAAATGCTTGTTGGGTTACCTACCACTATTTTGTACCTATTATGTATGCTTGCTTATATAATTAAAATGTTTGTATGGGTAATTGCTGCATGGTTTTAATTGTTGTTGTGATGTTTGTTTAATTTCAGATTTTTGTTAATTTTGGAGAATGTCTACTCTGTCAGATTTTAATGATAGTTCTCCTACCCTTCCCCTAACCCCTACCCCTATCCCTGCCACTAACCCTACGGACCCTACTCCTACGCATACGGACCCTTGCCCTGCCCTAGGGGTGGGTAGCAAGGTCTCACACCCCATTACAGTGGGTAACCCCATCCAGCCCATGTGGGGGCGAGGGCCCTGGCCCCGTAAGACAAGACACTGGCGAGGGTGAGGGGCGGTATCGGTATGGCCCCCGCCCAGCACCCAATTTTTTTTATATTTATATATTTATACTATACATATTTATAAATATTTATTATTTTTACTATATATAAATATAGTAATATATATTAAGTAGAACTTTTACTAAATACTTTGTATAAGTTTTAGTGTAGTACGGTAGCCCTTATATAGACTGTCTTCATAATACAAGTCTCACACTTAAGCAATGTGAGACTCTTGTATTGCCTTGGCAGGATTACTACATTATAACTTACACAAAATATGCATTAGCAAATTTAAAAATCATATACTTTTTAAATTATAGTCATATTTACAAATTTCAATTTATAATTTGGGTCCAAAAATGTGTTTTTGATCAATTTTAGACCCAAGAATAATTTTGGAGCCTAGTGGACTGTAGTCCATTATTGAAGTAGGCGGAGGGCAGGGCGGATTGGGAGTTCACCCCCCCCCCCCCGGGGGGATATCGCGGTGGGGGCTACCCCTCACCGTATGGTGCAGGTAGCACCCCTACCCTGCCCCTTGCCCAAACAAAGTAAGAAATCAATTTCTATAGTTTGGTCTCATTTTACCAAACTAGAGGGTGGTGACTCCAATAACCCCCAAGCTAAGCGTAACCACTATGGTAAAGTCTATGGAAGTCACTATAGGAAACATAGTATATTCCAATTAAAGATCCACTTGGTAGAACAATGAAAGGAGAGTCCAATATTAAAATCTTTACAAGAAAATAGTCAATCTAAACTAGAGATTGGACTAAAACAAATGACAGATGGGAGTAGTGGGGGTTCATTATTGAAGGGGTATATTAAAAATAATCCTGATGAGTATAGGAGAAAGTTAGCTCATATGGTGATCATGGACAAGCTATTTTTCAGTTTGTGGAGGGGAGAGGGTTTCAAGAATATTCTACTTACTTAGAATCTAGGATTAATCTTTCTTCTCACCATACAATGGCAAAAGATATTAAAAAACAGTACAAGAAAGAGAAATATTTGTTAAGGAGCTAATTGGCGAGTTAAGTAGTTTGCCTCACTACCAATACTTGGACATATGTCCAAAATTATAATTATATTTCTTTGACTGTATATTTTATTAATTGTGATTGGACACTACATAAAAAAAATTATAAAGTCTTGTCAAATTTTTTTATCATAATGGTGAGATGGTTGGGAAGTCTTTAAGGCTGCAATAAAAGAGTAGGGGTTGGTACGAGTTTTAATAGTTACATATGATAATACATCGTCTAATGATGTCGCCTTTAAGACCTATCTTAGAGAGGTAAATAAGACAATTTTGGGTGGTGATTGTTTGCATGTTAGATTTGTTGCACATATTCTGAATTTAATTGTCACTGATGGTTTGAAAGATCTTAATGACTCAGTTGCACGGGTCAGAACGACGGTGAGATTTGTGAGATATTCTCTTGCTAGATTGGAGCAATTCAAGGCTGTTGTGAGGAATGCGAGCATAACTATCAAAAGGGGCTTTTGTATTGATGTTCTAATAAGATGAAACTCAACCTTCTTGATGTTGGAGGCAGCCCAATAATATAAGGCGGCCTTTGCATTATTGGGTGATGAAAATATTCAATATGTCAAATATTTTGATAAGTACGAGGGACTAAGGAAGCCTATTGATGATGATTGGGAGATTATTGCTACTTTTATAGATTTTTTGAGGATTTTCTACGAGGTCACATTGAGGCTATCTTGTTCTTTGTATCCTACATTCAATTATTTCTGTCAGCAAATATGTAAGGTGAAAGAAGAATTGAATAAAATGTGTAGGGGTGAACATATTAGGATGCGGGAGATGACATTGATGATGAGGATCAAATATGACAAGTATTTGAGATATTTGAGTAAGCTAAATATTTTGTTATATGTGATTGTTACTCTTGACCCCCAGTATAAGATTAATAGCATAGTATATGGCTTGAGACTTGCACACAGGAACCCATGGGCTGAGCTTGTTGCGACAAGGGTTAGCGAAACTCTGTCTAGATTATTTAAGAAATTTACTGTGATAAGAGGTGGTAATACACTTACACCTATCCCTACCCCCTGGCCTCCTCCAAAAGTTGGGGCAGAGAAAAGACGTAGGTTGGCATGAGGTAAGAGGTTGGAGTAGAACCCCCTACTAGTCCGTCAATCTACAAAGGCTTAGTCGAAGGTAGACAGATACTTGGCAGCAAATATTCACCCATATACACAAGACTTTGATATATTAGTATGGTGGAAGACCAATGCTATGAAGTATCTTGTCCTTGGAAAGATATCCTACAGTATTTTGGTCATATCTATTAGCACCGCTGCCTCAAGTCAACCTTTAGTACTAGAGGACGCATATTGAATCCATTCCAGAGTTCATTGTCTGCTACTACTGTAGGAGCATTGATTTGCACACATAATTGAATTTACGAGATGAAAATTCATGTTCCGATGTCCTTGACTATGAGGAGGTCAATGAAGAGGAGAGTGGTGATCAATTTGGATCTGATAATCGTTGATTTCATTTTCTTATTTTGATTTCTTCATAATTTTTTATGGTATTAATTTCAAATTTAATTGTTGTAACAATACATGAGATAACGTCTACATTCGTTGCAATATGACTTCATGGTATTGGACCTACCATTGCCATTTCCCATAGATCCATAGGTTTGTACAATTGTTTTTCTCCCTTAATTATTTTTTGTATTTATATAAATCTTAATATCTAATTATTTTTCTTATCTTTTTTTTAGCTCTTATAATCTTATTGTCATATGCTTAGTCCTAATCCCAAGCCCAAGGACCCAATGATTTATTTTCATCTTGATCCCTATCTCATCTTGGTTAGTCAGATTTTTGTTTGTAATTTTCTCATTTCTAATATATGTTTGCATGTTTAATTTTTGTTTTTTGTTTATAATTTTAATTTATTTTCCTATTAAATTGTTAATATTTTAGGTTTTATAATTTCACAATCTTACAACAGGTAGTACAACTCACTGACTTTTCCACCCATGGCCACCCTATATGTCAAACTGCTCAATTACAAGTTTGAAATGTTATTCTTGTATAGTTGTATTCATTTATTTGTAATATTGCTACAATGTTCCTTAATAGTGTAATAGTGTATTTTATCATATTTTATTTAAATTATGTGACAAATTTAATATTTTTTAGTCGAATTTGTAATTTTCTAATTGTTTTCTCTTAATTTGTATTGTTGTAATAGTTTAGTTATGATTATTAATTTATTAGTTAGTAGTTGGTTGCAACTTAGTAGTATATTATTTTTATTATTGTAATTTTTTTTTGTTATTTGTATTTTTTTTGTTAATTTAGGGGCTCTGAAATGGCCCAGAAACAGGTTCTGGGCAAGTTTTGGCGCATTTAAGGTGTTTTTAGGCCATTTTGGGCCTAGAAACATGTTCTAGACTGATGACCCTTTTTTTTGGAGGGGGTCTCTCTGTCAGAATCTCCAGGAAAGTGGCCCCGGGCCACGCCTCGACACTGCCCTTGACATGCCAAGACAACCCATTGACTAGCCCAGTCGTGGGCTATGAACCACACTAGCCTATCCATGGGCCATTGCATGCCATGGGCCACCATGGCCCTTGCAATACTATTTTATTAGTTTCATTTATTTTTATTTAAGTATTTTTTAAGGGACTTTTTGGGCGTTTCCACTTTGTAATATCTACAAATAGGACCCTTAATCATTTATTTTATATCTTTGATCATTTGACATTTTTTCCTCTGTGGAACGGTTTGGTTTGTTCTTGTGAACACTTTCAGTGCTTATGCACTTGGGCTACTTGGATGACATTCGTGAACCCCAAGGAGATGATCATCATCTTGCAATTCGTGAATAGGTGTTGTCCATTTATCTATCTTTATTTCATCACGTTGCAATTTATGAATAGGTGGTGATTTAATTATCTATCTTTTGTTATTTTTCATTATCTATTCAAATTTCCAAAAATACATTACTGTTCGTATCTTTTGTTATTTGTTCATATGTTTTCCTTGCACTTTCTCGCATATCAAACAAACCCTAAGCCTCCATCTTTCCAATCCCATATTTTTCATATTTGCCACTTACCAAAATTAGCCTTCCATCCATCCACATTGACCTAGCCGAAACCCTAAGCCTCCATCTTGCCAATCCCCTAATTCCCATATTTACCCTTCATCCAATCCTCCATTGACCTAGCCAAGTCTTACAATTCCCATGTTGGCCACTTACCAAAAGTATCAATCTTTCACCTTCCATAAACCCTAGCCATCTCTCTAGAGTCCCACCAGGTAATTCCTACATTTTAGGAATCCTCATCCATCTTCTAAATCCAATCCCTAAAATCCCTCCATCCCTCAAAACACTCAATCCCTTTAGGAATCTTAGCTCACTCATCTCCCTTTTTTCACATCCTACCAAAGGTCCTCATTCTCTTGCCATATTCAAATCATATCTTCCATCTCCAATCCCTTAATTTTAAGAACATTCCTAGAATCACTAAATCCCACCAAAGACCTTCCTTATCTTACCTTAGCCCATCCCTTAATTTTAAGAACTTCCCTAGAATTATTCTATCCCTAAAATCACTCCATTCCTAGAATCTCTCAAGTCAACCAAAGACTTCCATCCTTTCATCCTCTTGCCATATCCAAATATCATCTTACCTTAACCAATCCCTAAACTCAAGGAACAACCCTAGACTCATTCAAATACCATCCATCTTCATCTTTCTTGCCTTAACCGAATTCTTATTTTCCCCAAATAAACTCCATCAATCTAGGAGTCTTAGCCTCATTTATCTACATCCTTCCAAACCCTAGCATCTCATCCTACACTTCAACCTTAAACCAACTCCTCCCAATTTCAAAATTCCCCTTAGCTGCCATCCAAATCCTAGCCTATCTTCAACATACCAACCCTAAACATCATCCAAGTGGTCCTAACATCAAGGGCCACTTTTAAGTAATTCCACATTGCATCAAACATACCAAATCATCACTTAGATCATCCAAACTCATCATCACCATTATTTCCATCATTAAACACTATACCTTCATCAACTTAGGAACTTATCATTGCCATCATATGTGCTATTATTGGTCAAAGACCAAGCAAGGAGGCTAAGATATTTGGTCATCACAAGGAGAACCAAGGCGAGTACAATATAGTGTTTAAGGACTAGACGAAGTCCCTAATACTCTCACCCTGGTACCTGGACGGGGTACCCTACCCTCGTAGATTGGGGGGGGGGGGGGGGGGGGGGGGGGATGATGGGGTGGGAAATCCCTACCCCAACCCCGTTGGGTGTGGGTAGCACCCCTAGCAGCTTTTCTCACTCTTTTTCTTCTCCTCTTCTTCTTCTTGTTCTCCCCCTTCTCAACTCGCTTCTTCTCTACCTGCGATCAAGCTGTTGTCATGGGTCATGGCCAAGTCGCAGTCTATAAAGATATGACCACAGCTTGGCCATAGGTCTCTACAACCCAAGACCATGATCATCACCATCGTTCTATAGTTTAAAGATTCACAGCTATGACTGTGCGTTTGCGAGCTTTAAGACCCACAACCACAACAGTGGGTTCGCAGGGTTTATGAGCCATGATCGTGGCCGTGGGTCACGATCACGACCTTGGTTCTAATTTTCTATGCACATATCTTAGACTTTGTTGGTTTTGTTCAATTTTTTTTATGTATATGCAATTTTGTACAATTTTTTTTGTCNAACAGTGGGTTCGCAGGGTTTATGAGCCATGATCGTGGCCGTGGGTCACGATCACGACCTTGGTTCTAATTTTCTATGCACATATCTTAGACTTTGTTGGTTTTGTGCAATTTTTTTTATGTATATGCAATTTTGTACAATTTTTTTTGTCAAAAATGTGTTGTTGGATGAGGTGGCTAGACGGTAGTGGCATCAATTCGCTTGTTAGGCAAGTGGATGCAGACGGTCTTAAATATGGATGGGGATAAGGTGTGAGGTTGGTTGAGTACTCACCCCATGGGGACGAGGTGCGGAATGGGTGGCTATCCACCCTTATAGCACCCCTAGAAAATATATATCCAATAGGTAAAGGGAAAAACAGAGGAGCAAAAAATGGATCAAGAAGATTGAATTAGCTAATTATAGTTGTAGCTCTAACATTAATTGAACGTACAATCTGTGAAATCAAAGAGTTGGGTGAAAAACCACGTGCAAACCATACAGTGAATTAAATAAGAAAACAACTAAACTAAACTAAACTAAACTGGCTGATAAAAAAACATTCTAAATCGGCCCAAAAATAAAAACCAGCTGTGTATGTATATTTAGTTGTATCAATATATAACATATAACAAGTAACATATAACGTCAAGTGTTATATGTTATAGTACTTGTCATTAATTTATCATTTGGATTATATATTTACGTCATTGGATAACATCTTGTGTATATATATATAAATATATATATTATACACATGGCACGTATAATTTACTGTATTTACTATATATATATGGTACTTTATATATCAATTGAATCAAATATAATCAACATGCTTCATTCAATTAAATATAGGCTACATATTATATATACAGTACATGGCATCATGTAGGTGTGTAGGCACTGTGCACGCCACTCACGTGGCATTCTGCCACGTCAGCGCTTATATTTTTAAAACAATAAAACCAAAAATGGGGGAAGAAATAAGAAAAATGCAGTGCCCATCCATACACAGACCGCTTGGAAAGAAACCCATTTTGCGTTCTTCAAGAGTTTGCCTCTCACATTTCTCTTATACTTCAAACAACTTGGAAAACAAATCCTGCTGTTCCACCTGTAATGCATCTCTCTATCTCTATAGAACTTTCTGGTTAAATCTTGGTGGAAACCCACCATTTGGGTTACTTTCTATCGAAACCTCTTTTAAAAACCTCAGTTTGACTCCAATATGCGTGCGTCCCTTCCATGCCTTCATTTCACTTCCTTTTCTCTTTAGTTGGTTTGTTTTTTCCCTAGGCGCCTTGAGAAAGAATTGTGCATGGGGCCTAGGGAAACAATAATGAACGCATCGTTTCATCAGAAGGGATTTCTGTCCCGCGAGGCAGCGTATTTGCATCCTTCTAAAACCTTTGAATTTACTAAACACAGCGTATCATTAATACATGCTGGTTGGCGTGCACGAGCCTTCCCCTTTATGCCTGCGTTTAAAGTTTCTGTAATTAGGAAGTCCACCAAGCAGAGAGCATTCTCAAAGGCTTATTACAACTCACCACAATAACCCGCTACAATATGTAGGGTGAACTGTTCATCTCTCTAAAATTTTTTTATTCATTGTTTCTCTCTCCTTCTCTTTCTTTATTTCCATTTTTTTTTCTGCTACTTTTTTTTTTTTTTTTTACTATTTCCTGCTATAGTTGCATCTTCTGTCAATGTTTAAGAAGCCAAGTGTGTGAAAAAACGCTTAATAAACTCATTTTGTGTTCATTTTCTGATTTTTATTTTTTTGATTTGGGTTATTTTTATCATTTAGAGTGTGGATATATAAATACATTATAATCACATTACTAGGGAATATTAAAAATATTGAAAGATGTACAGATATTGCAAATATGCTAGAAAAAAGAAGTAAGTATATATACTTTTTAATATTCTCATACTATAATCTCGTTTTTTTTTTTTTTAAATATTTTGAATTAATTTTTATTTGGCTTATAAATATTTGTTTTATGTGTATAGGACATAATTGTATGACATTATATACGAAGAGATATTGTAATTCATTGGTAATTAAATAAAATATTTAAAATGAATAAAAAATATAAAAAAGTATAATATTTAAGTGATATAAAGAAAAAATAAATAAGCTGATATATAATATATTATAAAAGTCAGTATATAAAATAGGAAATATGGGTTTTGGTGATGTATTTTTAATGGCTTGTTTAGGATTGCATTATGAGTCTTAAAAAGTACTTAAATAGCCTTAAAAACTCTTTAATAGAAAATTAGGTGTTTGTGTGTTACATATTAAAAGACTTTTTAATGTTAAATAAGCTAAAAATTACATTTGAGGAAAAGCATAATTTCCTCATGAAACGTTCGCGCTTTTCCGGATAATTCCGAATGCAATTCAAAATTTTAAAAAATTGTCAATAGATGAAAATATCCGTATAACTTTAAGATAATAACAACTTTTAAATTTTTAAGGATATGTTTATAATCTTCAAAAAATCAAAGGATCATCATTTCTACCTTATAATTTTTTTTTTAATTTACTTCCAAACAAATTATGTAATGTATTTGAAAGTATTTTAAACGTACATATTATTATCAAATAGTAAATAACTTTTTAATAATAGAACTTATTACTTAAAGCTATAAATTATAAACGCTTATAAAGCTGTAAGTTATTTTTTCCAGTACGGCAATCCCAAATATGCACAAAGAATCCATTGTGAATGCTGTTAAGCCAGCAGCTTTAGTCCAATTGATTAAGGCTATGATCAAGAGTGAAAAATTAAGAGAGCTGCTATGAACGGTACTTGTAAGATAAAGGCTTACGTACGTTTTCATACATTCTGCATGCCCTTCTGCATGTATATATAAGATCGAGTAGTGCTTGTTGTAGTGCTCGTTTGAATAAGTAATCAAAACTTCCCGCTTCCGCGAGCACTAGCTCTTGCCTAAAAATTTATAATAAATCACTTTCATGTGATGGACAGTGCATGCGTTGCATGTGAAAGAAGGCTTACTTTATATTGTCGATCTCCATCGATCATTTCGGTCTTTTTAATTAGTATATATACGACTTGTTAATTAATTAATTGATCAGACTTGATCAGGAGTACGCATATCTACATCATGTGACGTATCTAGCTAACAAATAATACGGATCGATCGAGAAATCTAAATTTAAGCTGAGGCTTGTGTAAAAGAGAGAGAGATCAGGACACAAATTAAATGGATTGACAATATTTATTCAATATTTAATATTATCTAAATGATTTGCATGTATATTAAATTGATATGATATAAAATAAATAATAAAATCTACCTCTTTCCATCAGTTTAAATTTTTAAAACAAGTGATGATTTCATATGATATCAGAGCTAAACGATGAGTTGGTGTTGTTGGGTCCCTATTGGCAAGGGTCCCCCGAGGTGGATATGGGTCCATGGCAAGGTAATCCTGAGGGGGAGAAGGGATTATTCCACATTGGCTAATAGAGATCTTGCTAGCTAGTGGCTTTATATCGAGAAATACACTCTCATTTACAAGTGCTTTTGTGAGATGAGTTATACATTCTATCATATTTAATTAAATTTTTCACGTGTTAGGTTATTTATTAAGAATAAGTTTGACCTGCACTTGAGGGAGAGTATTAAGATATAGAATAAATAATAAAATTTATCAATTTCCATTAATATAAACTTTTTAGACAAGTAATACCGGTGATTTCACATAAATATCTCTTAAAGTTTTTAAATTCAGAGACAAAATTAGCTTAAAGCTGAAATGATCTTTTTTTTTTTTTTTAAAGGAATTTACACTATTAAAACAGATACAATAAGTAATTATATATTTAGCATAAATATATAAAGATCAGATCAAGATCACGAGAGGGACGCGATAATCGAGGAAAAGTATGTGAAAGCTTCGCTAGCTGTAGGTCACATCCCCGCCCATAGCGATTGATCCGTGGGGCCGAGGGTTGATTTAGATGAGTCATGCATATTTATATAAATATAAATAAATAAATAAATATATATATATATATATAATAAATTGTCCTTGCCTGCCCTAATATATAACGATCTCTATCTTTGAGATTTTGGAGACTTGCAGGGAAGTGGCTGCATGTATATATGTGCGTAACGTGGTGGGGACATTTAGGAATTGGCCGGGGTCGGGCGGGGGAAGTCCCTTTAATTTGTCCCTTTGTCCCACTCACATAATCCAAAAAATGTTTGTCAGGTAAAAACTTTTGATTCTGAGCTAGCTAGCTATTGCTATGTATTATTGTTTGCCGACTGAGACATTGGAAGCTTCCCTCCTTGCAGCTAGCATTCTTGATGAGCTTCGTCGAGTACGCTACCCAGCTCGATCACATCTTCATCAATTAATAATTGATTGGTTTGGACCGATGCATATATTAATTTCTATCTTAAATCTCAGGGTCCAAATTGCTGTAGCCATGCACATTATGCAATACGCATATATTATATGCATGCTGCCAATATTTAACCATGCGCGCCATGAGTAGTAGTACTATTACTGCAAGCTGCTAGCTAGCTACGTAATATCGTGTCTGGTTTACATCATCCATATTTACCATGCTACGTACACATCAGTACCATATATATATATATATATATATAATTAAACACAATATTCATGATCAATGACATGACATAATTAAAGTACTTACGGCCAATAAAAACCATCATGATGTTTACCGAGATTTACTTTATTCTTAGGAACAAACCACTTAATTAGTATATATATATATATATATGACCATGTACCAGTATTAATATATATATATATAGATGATAATGATGATCATGATGCTTTTAAGGAACGTCTGATCAGTACTAGTCAGCTTTTCTCTTGATTTTCTAATCATGGGAATGGAGTATATATCATGATCATGTATTGATATCACTTAATTTGAAGTCGCAATCTTTCTTTCGGTACCATTATATATAAGCTTGAGTAAGATATACTTATCAGAATCTTTTTCTAGTACTGTGGCATGAGCTTCGACTAGTTTCTGCTCGATCGATCGTTTATATATGATGCTAAATTGCGCAATTTAACACGTTTAATTTTTAATTCGATTGAAACAGATCTTGGATGATCGGGTACACGAAATGACTAAATTAAAGATATTGTTTACTTCATTTTGGTAGGTAAAACAAAAGGCAAATTAGGAATATATATTCTACAATTTAAACGTGTAGTACTACTAATTTCCGAATTTATAATTAACCACAAGGCCAGGCTGAGGCCAGTACTGCATGCGCACTTGCAACTGTGGATATATATATATATATAGCTGCAAAGTCCAGATATTGTACTATATACTTAATTATATAAGTAATAGTTAATACCATGGAAAAGAAAATTTACGTAATTTGGCTCATGCAAGCTTGCTAGCTAGCTATAGTACTAGCCAATTAAAACTGGCCGGGCCTGACATTATCTGCGCATGCAAACTGGCGCTAGCTTCATTAATTTGTGGGAGTACTCATGATGCGAGACAAATTATCGATCCGGGTAGCTTAATGGCCTGGGATTGAGAGTATTGATCTGATAGATCAACTTCCTTAGAATTTACTCTCATTAAATTCCCACCTTGTCTATGTGGTCACTGTTCACGTGTATTGATGGACTTCCGATTGTCCCAATTTCCAAAGATTCGATCCAGTACTGGCTTTGGCTTACGACAAGATGTTTGAAGGCTAATAATTTGACAAAGAATTTTTCATTTTGCTTCACAAGGGAATATTATTTTCTTTGTTTTAATTGGTTCCAGTTGGATATATATAGAATTGATTCTGCATGACTACTACTGCATAACAGTACCAGAACTAGATCTAAGAGCTGGCAAATTAGGTTTGCAGCTTTAACAAGGGTTCATTCCATAATATATTCTGGTTAAGGGAATGCTGAAGTCAGAAATATTTAACCATAATATATATATTTATATATATATATATATATATGTTTATATGATGGGTTGTACATATGATAGGTTGTTAATGGGTTTGAAGAATTAATGCATGGTAATATACGCGCCGGGGTTCTGAGACGCCTAAACGATGCTAGCTTTTAATTAAATGCTTGTGTCCAGAGTATATTTCATTAATTTATTAAAGAGCATTGCTATGCATCATCCTATACACCACATATTAATGTGTTTTTTATTTTTTTTTAATTTTTTTTCAATTTTTTTTTATTTTACTCTTCTTGAAATATTTATATTTTTTTATTCATCATCTATATAATACACATTTAATAAGAGAAACAAATAAAAAAAAATAAAAAAAATTATAATGTGTGGTATGTAGGATGATGCAAATATTAATTCTTTATTAAAACCAAACCTCCAAGTACTTCTACTAATTAAGAAGCTGGCTCTATTATTCATGTCCCACACTTTTGCTTACACTCAATCAGGCCGGCTCAATAGTAAGGTCCCATCCTATGTAAGGTCTTAAAATAAAAGGTGGTTTTTTTTTTCTTAAATAAAAATAATTTTATTAAATAAAATTTTAAATAATATTTATAATTTTTAATGTGTACAAGACTCCATAATACTAAATTTAATATTTAATACAATGATTTATTTATATTTTAAATAATTTTTTAAAATTTTACTAAATTGAGGTATGAAATCTGTATTGAAGTCTCATTTTAAGTTGTTATAAATTTAAATTCATAAAAATTGTATTTAAAAATTTTAAATAAAATCTCATTTTATTGAAAATTTTAAAAATATTTCTTATAATAATTTATATTTTATTATATTATAATTACGAATAATTTACTTAAATTTTATCTTAAACCTCAATTTATATTGAGTCGGGTCTCAATCCTTCCATCAACTTTGGTAGGCATATAGCGTCTCATGCTTCAAAGATGGGTTCTTTTCTTTGTTGGGTCGAAACACTTCGTACCAACAACTCATTGAAGAGGATCGGATGAGTTGTTATCATGACATGTCCGTTGTTATCGGTATCAATTCGATCGATAGGTATTGGATTTTTAGAAGTAAACGCGCGTTATCATGACATGTCTGCTGGCGAGGATTGCTGAGATAACAGACCACCGAATCGTAGCCTAGCTCAGTAATTTTCTCTTCGATTCTATCTTTATGGATTTTTATCTTTCATAGTCTCAAGGGATAGTCGTTTAGATTTGAATAGGAATATATATATATATATATATATCTATATTATATGAAAACTCAATTTTTAATCCCTTAAGGGAGGCTCAAAGGCACATCTCTTTAAATTATTATAAACTACAAAAATGTATTCTTCTCAAATAATGTGAGATTCTATTTACCACTTAAACTCATTCGGCACAGGCTATCACAATCTTCAATCCTTAAATTCATGACATCCTCGATCATCATTCCATTCCATCGTAGGTGACACGACTCAAATCTCACATTTTTTTTTTATATAGGGTTGTGATGCAGCTTCCAGAACGAATTTGATGCAACGAGTGCAACAAAATATACAAAGGACATGTAATGCCCTCAACCCTCTCTTCGGATTGAACGGAGATTGAAGTATCAGGATATGCGATACAAGGTTATATACCTCCATTCTTGATAGATAATATGCAATGTACCTAGTTTGCATATAGCAGTAGCAATAGTCGTAGTGAAAATTTTGTACAATTATAAATTGCACCAGAATAAACTAAAATCTCAAAATACTTTTCATAGCATTAAACATATATGCTAGTTCATTATCCATCAAAAGACATAACCTTAAACCAAGAAAATATTGTAGTAGAGTAGGAACTTCTTAGTTACAAATGTCTACAAAGTCTCCAATCTACAGGTTCAGTTGTTCATGTAGCTCGGCTATCAATATCAAAATAACATTAAAAAATTAGAGGATGATCTCCATAATCTCCTCCAAGGTCCAGTCCCTCGTTAATCGATTTCATCTAGGCTTGATCATTTATCTTCACGACGACCTGACACAACTTCTACCATTCTGGGTGGGAATGGTAGTTTAGACTACCAATGTGAAATTTTTGCAAATTTCAGCAAGTTATACTACTAATCTACTAATAGTTTACAAATCATGCACAATAATAAACATGACATGTATACTGATTACCATGAACTTGTTTGAAAAAAAACGTCAACGTCAACATCATCAGAATCTCATACTGGTTACCGCAATACATCATAGGTTTCTAGACTAGCTATGAATACGTCATACAGAGAAACTTAGATAGTTCGAATTAACCATTACAAGAGTCTTTATTCATTTCTCACCCACCAGCGTTAGGTGCTCTCAACTTCGCTCCAGGAATCTTTTGATCCCATTCGAAGTCTATTAACCATTCTTTGTCAATCCAAGGGATTCAGTTCCATTATACATTCCAAAGTAGATGAGGGAGTTTTCCTAGGATAATCTCTCATCCTAGCATTGGGGTCGTGACAAAAATTAGTTACATACTTGACTCATGTTTCATAACATATATTCATGCGTCATGACATATGGTAATATAATATGACATAAACGTTTTAGATATTAATGGTTAGAATAATAACATGGATCACTAACATGGAATTTATCATTTAACATAATAGCATAAACCGGGAGTGAGTAAGAAACAACTTATAGTCTCTCTTACTTACCAACAGGTACCTCTAAAGAAATTGTTGAAATAATTAAATTAACTAAGATCAGAGTCTTCCATGTAACTCATATAAATTATACTAAACTCTAGATTTCCAAAAAAAAAAATAAACGAAAAAAAAA
>QEOT01122426.1:0-27633 GCA_003123785.1 Pterocarya stenoptera | reverse complement strand
ACACACTCAGCACATGTCGATGGGGTGCGTGACCGTGTTGTCATCATCCCGGGTGTCTCGATTTCCGTGTGTGTCCGTACATGGAAGTTGGGGGCGCCACAAAAAGAGTATAAATAAGGGCATTTATGATCGTCACCATACACTTGCTAGAGGGAGATTCAAAGGTCATTTTGGTTTGTTAGATTTCCTTCTCTCTTTTTCCTCTCTTTCTTGCCCACTCTAGGAAGAACCAAACATCATTTTCTCCCTATCCAAACACTCATTTCATTCAAGCATGGAAGGGAGATCCAAGAATACTTTGTTGGATAGGATTAGCATGGTAAGAACCTTCAAGCCATAGCCTCATTCTCTTCTCATACATACACATGCACTTTCAAGGGAGTTTGTTGGAGATTTCGGTTTAAGGGAGTTACAGGTTGTGTTGTGGCCTTGTTGAAAGCCTCATGGGAAGGATGGAGTGATTGGTTCGACCATGAGAAGACAANGTTACAGGTTGTGTTGTGGCCTTGTTGAAAGCCTCATGGGAAGGATGGAGTGATTGGTTCGACCATGAGAAGACAGCATGATTAAATCTTATTGGGTATGGTTTCTCTAGGGTTTTCTATTCTAAGAGCCCGAATCTTTGATGGCAAAATGGAAAAGAAGGGAACTTTGTAGAGATAAGACATATTCAACCATCACTAGGGTTTCATGTAGGGTTTTACTTAGTCACCATTTGAAGAAGCTCAATCTTGAGTCCCATGCACTTTCGATCATTAGGGTTTGTGGAGTGAAACCCCGCACTTTTCATACACACACTCACTTGGTCACAAGAGGATAGAGAGAAACGATGTTACTCGACCCTAAAGTTTCTTAAGCCACGTGTTTATGTGATTCAAAAATCACAAAAGAGGGTTCATGACCAATTAGGGTTAGGAAGCCTAAACCCTAGTACACAACACACAGGTTTGGTTTTGGTGTTTTGCTTTCCAAAGCCTAATAGTTACGATATAAAATTTTAGCTTGCTTGAACATCAAAAAAAAAAAAAAAAAAAAAAAAAAAAAAAAAACTTTTTGGAGCTTTGTAAGTTCTTAGCCTCTAACTTACTCTTAGATAATATATTTATATTGTTTTGTAAACTCTGCGCATTTGGATACTTGTTTTAGTGAATGAAATGCTATTTTTGTTATATGCCATGAATGGTTTATACCTTGTATGTTCATATGATACTTGTTGGAATTTTCAATTGAAATGACATGTTTGGAGCTTTCTTTGAAAAATGATACATATGCTATATTGAAGTCTTCATGTGTTATGTTCATGTTACATATCTAAATGTTCCAATTATTTTAAGTCGTTCATGTGATGCATTCTTTGCATATTGAGCATAAGTATATGAAATGGTTACATGAAAAATTGCATGGTTTCATCACAAGTACATGTCGCATATTTTCGGGTTGTGCATTGAAAAGAAAAATATTTTTTTGTCATGATCCCAAATGCTAGAATGAGGAATATCCTAATGGAACTCCGTTGTCCACTATGGAATGCCTAAATTGGAGTGGTAATCCATAAGTTGATGAAGTACAGTCAACAGACTTCGAATGTGTTCTTTTTAAAGGATTTCGGAGTGAAGTAGCTGCACTTAACACTAGTGGGTGAAAGCGAATTGCAAACTGCCATACCATATTGTAAATGTGGTGAAGGCGAGTTGTGAACTGCCACATCATATTAAATTGAACGTCTTCACACCCAGTCATAGGCCAGTAATGTGATGTGGTAACTAGCAAGGAGCTCACAGTGCTTAGAGGAGCCATGAGGTGTCCACTCACATTGTTATATTGAAAGGATTATAAGAGATTAATAAAAAATGACACTTTGTTACATGTCCATACTGTTATAGTGTTACATGGTTATATCGTTACTTTGTCACATGGTTACAAGTTCAGTATTTTTGAAAAGAAATCTAGATGGGAGAAAATATGTTTTGTCAAAATTCATATTCATGCTCATGCCTTCATGTTCATAGTTAACCTTACACATACTTATATTATCTTTGTGTAAATTTTTGGTTTAATTTGCTAATATTTCTTGAAACCTAATTGTAGTAGTTTCCATATCCATTCTCCCTGGAATGGTAGAAGTTGTGATAGGATTAGAGGATAATGATGGAGAAACTCAAGCGCGAGGATCCCCCTATAGTTAAGGAGGCCTTGAAGAGTCTCGAGTATCTTGCAGACCTTTATTAGTATAGCAGCTCGAAGCAGCCGAAAACTTATTTGCGAGGCTTTAGAACTTTTCGTTGACATCTAGAAAATTATGAAGAAGAATGATTTTTAGACTGTAGTGCCATTGACATACTTTAATGATATACTTGGCAACGAGATGAACCATAAGATGAAAATATGATGGAAATGAAGGAAAAATCAAATTTTGTGATTTTGCCACTTAAGTCAAACACTATTATCCAACAATTCATTTTTGTGTCAAACCTGTAGCGCCCCCAACTTCCATGTACGGACACATACGAAAATTGAGACACCCGGGATGATGACAACATGGTCACGCACCCCATCAACATGTGCTGAGTGTGTGCAATGCAACACGTGTACAATAAAATACGCAGGGGAACGGTTAAATCAAATAACTAAGTATCAGAGTTTAATACAATATCAGAGTATTGAAAATCCACATGTCAATATAATACGATTTTTGTTTACAAAACCACATCAAATCAAATTAAATACAATAAGCATAAGCAGCAATAATCTTCAATACAAATATAGCCCATGTCCCTACTCCTCAGGCGGAGCCGCATCCTCGGGCTAAGCCTCATCAAAATCTGCATCAAAATCTACAGTCCCACAAAAATGGAACCGCAGGTAAGTAAAACCCAAAAGGCTCAAAGACAATAAATATATTAAAATAATTAACGCTATACATGCACATAATGACCCGAGAAAAACTCGAGAAAAAAACATCATTTCTCAAAAAAACACAATTTTCCACACACGCCAAAAAACACCATTTGGCATAAAACTAAAACCAGGAATAATTCCATTAATTCCAATTTTAACCGTATGCACCATGGCCTCCCCTATGGACCATCCACATACTCTAACTTCCCATCTTCACCCCATGGGTAACGATCGTGCAAGTGATACATGAGTGATGCCCAGTTCCGCGCCCACTGCGTACATAGCCAGGCATCCTCTGACCCCCGCCAGCCCGAGGAGTCACGGAGTCGGATCGAGAGCGCTACCATCCAGTCCAAGTCCCAGGCAAAAGTCCCAGGGGACGACACTCAGTATATTCCGCTCCCGAGTGTCCAGAGGAGCTCCATAGAGATAATATCCCATCTCGGCTTGGGGGTGATACACACCCACCCGAAAAGCCTTAAATACAGTTTCCTCAAAACACACACACACACCCACGCATGTCTGCACAATGCCATGAAATCAACAACCAAACAGTTATCAGCACAACTAGATAATCAATTCACAGTTTATAAAACAAGTTAGTGCAAAAATATATTAAAGTCTTAAAAGTCTTTTGGAGAAATACTTACAGCGCTTGAAAATAATTTTAGGAGGATCACAGAGAAACTGGAAGCACCAAATCAGCAACTCCACAGTGTAAAAACACTGTGGCCGATACACTGTAAACCCAAATTTACACGGAGTCAAACAAAGACTTGAAATTGATAGGGTAGGCCTATTGAGGTCGGTGAAGCTAATGGTAGTGGTGGTTGGCCGTGAATGGCGGCGAAAATGTGTGGTTTATGGCTGAGAATTTCAAATCGGAAGTGGAGCTCGCACAGGCGGCTCCTACGACGGATCGGGACAGGGTTTGGGTGGAAAAGCTTGGTATTGGGCTGGTGAAGAAATGGTTGGCCGGACGGTGGCGGAACGGCGAGGAGAAGTTGTAGGCTTCGCACTGCTCACGGCGGCTAACGGCAACGTTAGGCGGTCGGATATTGGGTGGGTAAGGTTGCCGGCGGTGTCGTCCACGGTGGGCCGGAGGTGGAGCAGTGGCGGTGAGTTCGATCGGACGTAAGAGAGAAGAGAGAGAGAATACGTGCGTTGGGCGTCGGAACGGGAAGGAGAGAGAAGAAAAAGAAGAAAAAGAAAAGAAAAGGAAGAGAAAAAGGAAAGGAAAAAGAAAAGATGGGGAAAAGAAATGAGGTCCAATCCTCACCACTTTCGAGTCACAACTGATCCTCAAAAATACTATTTTTAAAAAAACAAATTAAATAAATCAAAACAAACTCAAAACTAATTAAAATAAAATATTAAATTCCAGTAATAAACATACTTTAAAATAAAAAGAAATTAAATCGTAGAACACCAATTAAAATCATAAAAGCACATTAAACTAATCTCTCGTAAACACGTTTAAATTAAATTAAACGGCTCAAAAACAAATATTAAATTAAAAAATCCTTCAATAAAAAGCACGTAAAAACCGGGGTGTTACAACCTCCCCTCCTTAAAATAAATTTCGTCCTCGAAATTGTAGGGTCAAACATCAATGCTAAAGATAGGCATGAAATGCAACAAAAAGATAGGCTTAAGAGACATACCGCCATTCATCTAAACAAAAATGGGTATTGCTCCATCATGTCTGCTTCTCTTTCCCAAGAGAAACCTTGAGCCAACGGATCACCCCAAGCTACCTTCACCAAAGGTATCGACTTAGATCTCAACCTTTACTCCTTCCAATCCACAATCTGCGTTGGGGCAACCTCATAAGTTGCGTTCTGGATCGACAAAATGCAGCTCTTGCTGACCAAAACTTTTCTTCAACGAGGACACATGGAACACATTATGAATCTCTCCAAAATACTCTGGCAAAGCAATCCTGTAAGCAACAGCCCCAACCTTGTCCAAAATCTGAAAAGGTCCAACATACCTTGGGCTAAGCTTTCCTTTCTTGCCAAAGCGCTTAACGTCCTTCATAGGAGAGACTTTAAGATAAACCCAATCACCTTCCTCAAAAGACAAGTCTCTTCTCCTCGAATCAGCATAGCTCTTCTGACGACTTTGTGCTGCTGCCATTTTAGCTCTTATAACCCGAACTTGATCTTTCATCTCTTGAATCAACTCAGGTCCAATTAATTTACTCTCACCCACTTCACCCCAACACAAAGGTGATCTACACTTCCTCCCATACAAAGCTTCATATGGGGCCATCTGAATGGAAGCATGAAAACTGTTATTATAAGCAAAGTCTATCAACGACAACTGATTTTTCCAACTCCCTTGAAATTCCATAACACATGCCCGTAACATATCCTCCAGAGTCTGAATAGTACGCTCGGACTGACCGTCAGTTTGAGGATGATAAGCAGTACTGAACTTCAAATTAGTGCCTAGAGCTGCCTGCAAACTCTTCCAAAAACGCGACGTGAACCGCGGGTCTCTGTCCGACACAATACTCTTGGGTACTCCATGCAACCTCACAACTTCCTTAACATACAACCGTGCTATTTACCCAAAGAGTCAGCATTATTTACACACAAGAAATGGGCAATCTTGGTCAACCGATCCACGATCACCCAAACCGAATTCTTTCCACTAGAAGTTCTCAGAAGACCTACTACAAAATTCATAGAAATGTCACCCCACTTCCACTCAGGAATAGGAAGAGGTTGAAGCTTACCAACAGGTCTTTGATGCTCAGCCTTAACTTGACGGCACGTATCACACTTCTCAATAAACAAGGCGATATCCGTCTTCATACCTTCCCACCAGAAATTCCTCTTTAAATCTTGATACATCTTTGTGCTTCCAGGATGAACTGAATAAGGAGCCGTATGAGCTTCTGCCAAGATTCATTCCTTAAATTCTAAATCTCTGGGAATCACTCTTCGATCCCGAAACCGAAGGACACCATCTTTATCCAAACTGTAGTGCATGGGTCCTCTAGACTTCTTGACTCTCTTTCTGATATCTAACAACTTTGAATCCCTTCTCTGGAGAGTCTTCAATTCTTTAAAATCAACTACTCGAACATTCAAAACTGAAGAGAGCAATTCTTCCTACTGCGAACTCTCAATAAGAAGTCTCCTCATCCCATAAAGAAGAGAGTTCAATCCTGATGACTCTGCCTCATCCACTAATTGAGACTTCCTTCTCAAGGCATCAACAACTAGATTAGCTTTTCTTGGATGATACTTGATCTCACATTGATAGTCGCTAATCAGCTCTAACCATCGCCTCTGCCTCATGTTGAGATTCTTCTGAGAAAACAAATGCTTCAAACTCTTGTGATCAGTGAAGACTTCACAGACTTCTCCATACAGATAATGACGCCAAATCTTAAGAGCAAACACCACAGCTGCCAATTCCAAATCATGAGTAGGATAATTCTTCTCATGAACTTTCAACTGACGAGATGCATAAGCAACAACTCGTCCCTCTTGCATAAGAACGCATCCCAAACCAAACTTAGATGCATCACTAAAAACCACAAACGGCTTGTGTGGCTCTGGAAGTGCCAAAACAGGAGCTGTTGTCAGTCTTTTCTTCAATTCTTGAAAACTCCTCTCGCATCGATCTGACCAAACAAACTCAACATTCTTTCTAGTCAAAGCGGTGAGAGGTCCGGATAATCGAGAAAAACCTTCAACAAATCTCCGATAATACCCGGCAAGTCCCAAGAAACTCCGAATCTCGCGCACCGTTGAAGGACGTGGCCAAGACAAAACAGCTTCCACCTTGCTAGGATCAACAGCCACTCCATCTCGAGAAATTACATGACCAAGAAATTTGACTTCTTCCAGCCAAAATTCACATTTACTGAGCTTAGCATACAACTGATGCTCTCTTAATTTTCCAAGCACCAGACGAAGATGATAAGCATGCTCTTCCAAGTCTCGAGAATAAATCATAATATCATCAATGAATACCACCACAAAAGAATCCAGATACGGTCGAAAAACTCGGTTCATCAAATCCATAAAAGCTGCAGGAGCATTAGTCAACCCAAAAGGCATCACCTTGAACTCATAATGACCATACCGCGACCTAAAAGCAGTCTTGGGAACATCTTTATCCCTTATCCTCAACTGGTAGTATCCCGATCTTAAGTCAATCTTGGAGAAAACAGCTGCTCCCTGAAGCTGATCAAACAAATCATCTATACGGGGAAGCGGGTACTTATTCTTGATGGTCACTTTATTGAGTTCCCGGTAGTCGATACACATTCTGAGAGAACCATCTTTCTTCTTGACAAACAAAACTGGCGCTCCCCAAGGCGACGTACATGGCTGAATAAAACCCTTGTCAACCAATTCTTGCAACTGGATCTTCAACTCTTTCAATTCAGTTGGTGCCATACGATATGGAGCCTTGTGCACAGGAGTGGCTCCAGGTTCCAAATCAATAGCAAACTCCAACTCACGAACTGGAGGCAACCCTGACAATTCATCTACAAACACATCTGGACTTCTTCTTGGATGGCGCGGACACCACTTGAACCAAATATGCATCAGCTCCACAAGCTATATATCTCTTTGCTTGCACTGCAGATATAACTGTCGGCTTTGCCTTCAACTTACTTCCCACATATTCCAAATAATCCCCATCTGGAAGTTGAAAGCTAACCATCCGATTTCTACAATTAATACTTGCAGAATACCGATACAGCCAATCCATACCAAGAATAATATCAAAACCCAACAACTGGAAAACAATTAAATCCACATCAAGTGTCCTTCCACCAAAATCCAAAGGACAACCCAAAGCGATTTTGGAGCAACATACCATCTCCCTATTAGGAAGAGCCACAACCAAATACTGGAGTAAAGGCTCCGTGACCAAGTTACACAGCCGCGCAAAGGTGGCTGATACAAAAGACTGAGACGCCCTCGAATCAAACAACGTACAAGCATAAAAATCATAGAGGCGAACTCTTCCTGAAGCACACATACACTCCAAACAAAATCAAGCAAACAATTAACCAAACACCAAATCCAAAAGTTAAAATAAACTCATACCTGTAATCACACCAGCATCCTGAGTAGCTGGCGACTCATAATCCACGTCTCCAGGGGAGAGCTTACAGCCAAACTATTCTCTTGCTCCACCATAGTAGCCAGATCAATCAACTCATGGAGAGAAGTAGCTCGTTGACAAATCACGAATCTGCGTATCTCAAGACGCAGACCTTCTTGAAAACACTCCACTTGCAACTCTTCAGTGGCAACAAGATGGGGCGCAAAACGCCCGAGCTCCAAGAAAGCACGTGAATACTAGTCCACCGTCATACTCCCCTGAACCAGATTATTGAATTCCCGAGCTTTCTGCCTTCTCACAGCAGGAGGGAAAAACCGATCATCAAACTCCTTCTTGAAACACTGCCAAGACACAGCAGCTAAGGATCCAAACTCTCTTTCCAAGAGATTCCGCTTCGCCCTCCACCAATTTACTGCTTCTCCTTGCAACAAATAACTGGCATACAGAACTTGTTGAGCTTCAGTGCACCCACAAATCTCAAAGGTCCTCTCAATCCCGTTGATCCAACCTTCAGCTTGGAGAGGATCTTCAACTCCAAAGAACATAGGGGTCCTGTGCTTGAGAAACCTCTCATAAGAACACCCCACTTGCATAACCAAGTTTTGATCCATTGGTGGTAGCCTGATATTTTGGTGAAAGAGGTCTGCCATTCTAGTCAAGGCTCTAGCAATGGCATTATCAATCTCGCCTTGAGATGATTCCTCCATAGGTTCTTTATCCTGTCTCCTTGGCCTTCCATTTGTCAAAGCATAAACCTTAACCATACTTTAGTTCCGATTAGAACACAAAACAAAATAATAAAACAAATAAAACAACACATCATATAAAAAGAAATAATTTCAAAACTATTTCAAATCAAGCTTAAAAAAGATTCTGGTACTTCACCTAAGGCTAAACCGCTCTGATACCACCTGTGGCGCCCCCAACTTTCATGTACGGACACACACGAAAATCGAGACACCCGAGATGATGACAACACGGTCACGCACCCCATCGACATGTGCTGAGTGTGTGCAATGCAACACGTGTACAATAAAATACGCAGCGGAACGGTTAAGTCAAATAACTAAGTACCAGAGTTTAATACAATATCAGAGTATTGAAAATCCACATGTCAACATAATACGATTTTTGTTTACAAAACCACATCAAATCAAATTAAATACAATAAGCATAATCAGCAATAATCTTCAACACAAATATAGCCCATATCCCTACTCCTCAGGCGGAGCCACATCCTCGGGCTCAGCCTCATCAAAACTTGTATCAAAATCTACAGTCCCACAAAAATGGAACCGCAGGTAAGTAAAACCCAAAAGGCTCAAAGACAATAAATATATTAAAACAACTAACGCTATGCATGCACATGATGACCCGAGCGTAAAACCCGAGAAAAAAACATCATTTCTAAAAAAAACATCATTTCTAAAAAAAACATAATTTTCCACACACGCCAAAAAACACCATTTGGCATAAAACTAAAACTAGGAATAATTCCATTAATTCCAATTTTAACCGTATGCACCATGGCCTCCCCTATAGACCATCCACATACTCTAACTTCCCATCTTCACCCCATGGGTAACGATCTTGCAAGTGATACATGAGTGATGCCCAGTTCCGCGCCCACTGCGTACATAGCCAGGCATCCTCTAACCCCCGCCAGCCGGAGGAGTCACGGAGTCGGATCGAGAGCGCTACCATCCCGTCCAAGTCCCGGGCAAAAGCCCCAGGGGACGACACTCAGTATATTCCGCTCCCGAGTGTCCAGAGGAGCTCCACCGAGATAATATCCCATCTCGGCTTGGGGGTGATACACACGCACCCAAAAAGCCTTAAATACAGTTTCCTCAAAACACACACACACCCACGCATGCGTGCACAATGCCATGAAATCAACAACCAAACAGTTATCAGCACAACCAGATAACCAATTCACAGTTTATAAAACAAATTAGTGCAAAAATATATTAAAGTCTTAAAAGTATTTTGGAGAAATACTTACAGCACTTGGAAATAATTTTAGGAGGATCACAGAGGAACTGGAAGCACCAAATCAGCAACTCCACAGTGTAAAAACACTGTGGCCGAATATACTGTAAATCCAAATTTACACGGAATCAAACGAAGACTTGAAATTGATAGGGTAGGGCCTATTGAGGTCGGTGAAGCTAATGGTAGTGGTGGTTGGCCGTGAATGGCGGCGGAAATGGGTAGTTTACGGCTGAGAATTTCAAATCGGAAGTGGAGCTCGCACGGGTGGCTCCGGCGATGGATCGAGGCCGGGTTTGGGTGGAAAAGCTTGGTATTGGGCCGGTGAAGAAGTGGTGAAGAAATGGTGGCCAATGGTGGCCGGACGGCGGCGGAACAGCGAGGAGAAGCCGTAGGCTTCACACGGTTCACGGCGGCTAACGGCAACGTTAGGCGGCCGGATATTGGGTGGGTAAGGTCGCCGGTGCACGGGGGAGCCGATGGTGCCGGCGGTGTCGTGCATGGCGGGCCGGAGGCGGAGCAATGGCGATGAGTCTGATCGAACATGAGAGAGAAGAGAGAGAGAATACGTGCGTTGGGCGTCCGAACGGGAAGGAGAGAGAAGAAAAAGAAAAGAAAAGGAAGAGAAAAAGGAAAGAGGAAAAAGAAAAGATGGGGAAAAGAAGTGAGGTCCAATCCTTACCTCTTTCGAGTCACAACTGATCATCAAAAACAATATTTTTAAAACAATAAATTAAATAAATCAAAACAAACTCAAAACTAATTAAAATAAAATATTAAACTCCAGTAATAAACATAATTTAAAATAAAAAGAAATTAAATCGTAGAACACCAATTAAAATCATAAAAGCACATTAAACTAATCTCTCGTAAACACGTTTAAATTAAATTAAACGGCTCAAAAACAAATATTAAATTAAAAAAACCTTCAATAAAAAGCACGTAAAAAACCGGGGTGTTACAAAACCAAAGAGGGTTTCAACCCTAGTGAAATCCCAAATACCTTGTGGAAACCGAAAGCCTAAATGCTCTCCCAAATCCAAAATGAAGCCAGTTTTAGTTTAGTATTTAATCGCTTGATTAAATCACTTTCACATGCTATTAACCATTCAAATTCATGACATTACACCCTTATCCATTCTTTTATACCATATTATTTTTATTGGGATAAGAAAAACTCGATTTGGAGTTGACAGAAACTGAAACCCCAAACCAAACCCTATTGAACCCTAAATGAGGCCCAATCGGTTTAGGCCTACTAAGGCCCACCGAAAGCTCCACCTATGCAAGAATTCTTAAGGAAGTTTTCCCACTGCCATGAGTGTACTCCAACTGCCCAAGTCAACCCCAAATAGTGGTTGATAGGAAGGCAATCAGCCACCTCACCACCACCCCATCACACGACAGCTTTAAGGCACAAAATCGTGTTCTAGAGCCCATGGTTTTGGCTAACAATGTGTCGCCAAATAGTCACCCTCACATCCCCTCTCAACCTCTCCAGCAGTATATGAGTCATCTATGGCTTGTCCCTTAGGTTTTTGTCACTTTTGAAACACTTTCTTGGAGATAACTCAAGGAGAAACTTCAGAAAGCGTTTCTGGCCTTTCTTGTTTGAAAATTTTTAGAAACCTTTGTAAGTAGATTCTCACAAAGTTTTGTTCATAGAAGTTGTTTTTCATTGAGTCTTCTTTCCATTGGTATATTTTTTGTGATTTTTAATGAAATATTAATTAATTAAAAGTTCATTTTAAGCATGAAAAGATCATACTGGGCGATAAACTGGATAGTATGTCATTCTTTAATTTGTTTTATGAAGTTCTTGGCAAGATCTTGGCAAGATCGTGGTCTGATCTTTTTATAGTTTAGAGTTAACATATTTACATGTAATTTTTATTTAAATTTGTTGCATATTGAGTTGTTACTAAGAGATTTGCATGATATAAGAAAGTTGGAAACTGGAGGTGTAAAAATAGTTTCTATTTTAAGTTAGCTTGGATCTTTTGTTATGAATGCATGCTCTTATGGTCTTGATATTCATATATGTTCTTCCTAATAATTTTATCTATGTGTTAGGAGTTTCTTTTTGAAGATTTATGGTTACGATCTTGTGGGAATCAATATGTATGTTAAGGTTTGGTTGAAACACAAACTTGAGGCTCACATGTTGCGTTGTGTTTCTATACAATTTTTGTCATGTGATCTTAAGTTTAATGCTTAGATCAATTTTAGAACTTTAATCTAAAGCATATGATATTCTTTTTTTATGGTTTACTTCATGAAAAAAGTCAGATGTAGTGGTTTATTAAAGACCAAAACAGTACTTGATTTTGGAGTAAATATTCAAACTAATTGTGTTGGTTGATGTTTTATATTTTTGTGATCTTTGACTTGTTTGTTCAAGCATGATATTTCTTAGGATTGACTTATGAACATGTTAGGAGTATGTTTTTAAATTTTTGTAGTTCTTAGAGTAGATTTGAAGAATGATAGACCAAGATCATCAAGGGTTGTTCTTTGTGGTCAAAAGACTTAATGTCTTGGCTTGTAAGAAATTATGGTTTTTATGATATGTGTTTTTTTAATGTCCTAGGATGATGTTAAAGCATAGGATATGATTTTTGTATGTTTCATGATTCGGTTTTAGTATGAGAATTAGAGTTTGAAAGAATTACAACAAAAGTCAAGGATTTTGGCCTTAATATGATTCGACCTATGCTTAATTCTTGTAGCTATATTGAGTTTTAAATTTTTCTAATTAGATATTTAGTTTTTGGACAAAATCTACACGAAAAATGTAAATTTTGGTGAATTTTAGAGTTAGGATGTGAAATCTTTAAGTTAAGGATAAAATAATCATTTTCCTAAAAGTAGGGGTAAAATGATAATTTTACTTTGATTCAGTGATTTTATATTTCTAAGTGCACTATTGACTCATTGAGGAGTTTCTAACCTTTTTCAATGTCTCCTTATAGATCCCGTTATTTTATGTTTAAATTCGTCACGATTCAATTATTGTAAGTTAGCCTCTAACTTACTGTCAGAGTATTTTTGTGTGTATGGTGATAAAAGAAACCTTCATTTATGTTATTTATGCATATATATGTGTGTTACGTTATGCCATGACATGATTTACTTCCAATACATATTTATCTGTTGCACGTTATGCCATGGTTAACTTTTGCACGTCATGATTATGTCATGTTTATCTGTTACGCATCATGTTATGCCATATTACTAGTCTCATGTACACATTACGTCATGTTAAGCTATGTCATATGTTGTTTCATTTCATGCCACGTCATGTCACGAGTTTGGAGTTCATTATGAAAACATTATCTTCAAGTCAGTTGAGGGTTTTACGTTTATCATGACCTCAAGTGTTAGGACTGGGTAATATCCTAGTAGAACTCCATTGTTCAAGCTGGAGTATTTAAACTGGTGTAAAATTTCTAAGTTGACAAAGTACCGTCAACAAGCTTCAAATGGAGCCTACATAACTTGTCACAGGGGCGAAGTCAAGCACCAACGCTGATGGTGCCAAATCACATTTCAATTTCATGTTATATGCACTCGTAAGGGTGTAGATACTTGTCACGAGATGCGTATATTACGTACTCCTAACGGGTGCAGATACTCATGGTATGATGCATATGTTAACACAATCAAAACTGGTGTAGATACCTATGATGTGATGCAGTATCGGCAAAGGCACATGGCTTAAAGAGACTTTTGTAGCATCCATAGTTCATGTTTAATTAAACAGTTTTTATAGGAACAAGATTCCAAGTTCATGTTCAATTTCAAGTTCACTTCAACGCTAGTTCACATCATGTTTATTTCAAGTTCAGTTTAGTTCCAGTTCATGTCATGTTTATTTCACGTTCAGTTCAAATTCAATTCACGTCATGTTTATTTCATTTTAGTTCAGTTCAATTCACGTCAGTTACAGTTTATGTTAGTTGCTATCCATGTTAGTTGAGGTTATGTCAACTCATGTCTTGTTAATTGCCAAGTCATGTCACATTCATGCATGTTCACGTTAGCATTCATATTTTTACTATCATGCATGCATTTGCATACTGCTAGTTAAGTTATTTGTTAACTTGCTAAGATTTGTAATCAAATTTCACTTGATAGTCTCAACTACCATTCTCCTTGGAATGGTAGATCATGTGCTAGGACCAGGAGATGCGATAGAGGGTTGACTGGAGGAGGTTGATTAGGTGACAACGCAACGATGCGAAGCTCATTGCCTTGATGCTCTTTTTTATCAATAGTATTTTGGCTTCCTTGGCCAAGTTCGCGACCTACTTGATGGACTAGCTTAGTAGTTAAATTATATTTGCATATACTTAAGGAGCACTATCTCCAATACTCATGATGTTATAGATCTTTTGAACATACATTGTAACTTTCAAACGTATGTTATGTAATATTGCATATTGTTAGATGCATGCTAGGTGCATTGCATATTTATTTGCCATGAGCGGGGGCGGGTAATCTTCTGTTGCATGTTTCAAGGCTTCAAAGTCATTCAAATCCCAAGCGGAGTGTGGGGGGTGTCACAGGTATTACTTTAACCCTACCTTGGTCAATAAGATAGTTAGATTAAGCAAGGTTAAGTTGCTACAATTTATGGTGTGCACATTTTTTAATTATGGAGCTTCACAGTCGTTTGTGTCTGCTACTTTTGTGTGACTGTGTGATTTGCCTACGAAACTATTGCCTTGAAAGGTTTTGGTAACAATTCCTGACGAAAGCATAATTGCTTGTACTCGAGTAGTGAGGGACTGTCCATTAGAAGTCAGGGGACTTGTGTTGAAGGCTGATTTGATCGAATTCCGTCTAATGGAATTCAATGTGATCTTAGGTATGGATTGGTTATTTAAACATTATGGGAAGATTTATTGTCATAGACTGGAAGTGGTATTTGAACCTTCCACCCTAGATAGGGTTTGCTATGTAGGAACCCAACAAGGCATCCCCATTGATTGTTTCAACCCGTTAGGTTAAGAAGAGTATTATAGAGGGTGAGACATCCTATTTGTTGTTTGTTGTAGAAAAGGAGGAAGAATCCAAATGAGTTTAGGGAATACTTGTGATAGAAAGTTTTCTCGAGGTGTTTGTTAATAAATTACCTAGACTATCCCTGAATAGAGGAACAAAGTTTTTCATAGAGTTAGAACCAGCAACCACCCATATACATAGAGCACCTTATAGAATGGCCCCTAGAGAGTTGAAGTAGCTAAAGACCTAGATTGTGGAATTATTAGAGAAAATGTTCCTTCGACCTAGTTCTTCACCATGGAGTGCACCAGTATTATTCATAATTGGTTATTGTAGAACATAAATTGGGCCGGTTAGAGCAGTTAAAAAAAAACTTTGGCTTGCCCTTAATCCTTCTCATGGGTCGAGTATATTATAAATACTATTGGGCCTCAACTCACTTTCCAAACTAGCCTAACTCGTTCCATAATTTGTGAGGCCAACTACCAAATAAAATAAATTCCACTTGATCAAGAAAATATTCAGTGAATTTAACCTAATTATCAAGCCTAATAAAAATCCATATTCCATCAATACAAATTTTGGACTCGTAACCTATTTCCAAAATTACTTGTTAAAACCCAAGTGGGCTTTTCATCAAAATTAAAAAATTTCAGACGCAAATTTCGTGTTGGGCCTAAGTGTTACACTCTCCACGAGGCTAGGGTGTGAAATTTCGCTGATCTAATGAAAGGGAAGTTTGATTGTAGATGAGTATACAAAAAGGTTCTTAGACTTTTCTCTATATGCTTTGTACTTGATTCCAAATGATAAGAAGAAGGCTGAGAAGTTTGAATGCGGATAGAACCCTAGGATTTGTAATCGACCGATACCCCTACGTATTCAAGACTTCTACGAGTTGATGACAAAAAGCCTTATAGGGTAATGCACGAAACACTACTCAAAATATTAGGCCCTTGAAGATCGAAGTTGGTACTCGCCAACTATGCTAGAAATGTGGTAAGATGTACACGAGTAGATGTATGATAGGATCCAACACGTGCTTCAAGTGTGGGAAGTCTGGTGATGGGTCTTAAGATGAACCTAGTTTTAAAGATCCTTTGCAAGTTCCAACTGAGCCAATTACAAGGTCAAGAGCATGAAGATCAAGGAAGTAATGCAAGGATTGATGTAATCCACTTGGGAAGAAGCTAGCAAGAGCTCAACACATAAGATGGCTTTTAAAGAAGAATAACCAGTTTTGATCCACTTGATACAAGTTATGGAAGAGTGCAACATAAATTAGAGCCTATTATTATGTTATATGATTGAAGACCTTGGACTTGTTTTTTTCATTAAAGGGGCTTATTTTATTAATTATAGAAATTAGTCTAGAATAATTGGGCTTGAGGATGCTTGGCCCACATATGTCTTATTTCTTATGAACTAGGATTTTTTGGAAGGCCTTGTATTTTGGCTAAGGGCTTATTTGGAGAGTTACTTTTTAGGAACTAAGGTTTACAGAGGTACTGTAGCCGAGTTACTGTAGCTCGGTACTATAGTTGTGGCACTATTCATCTAGAGGTAGTTTTGAAAGATGGGGCTTTATTTTGGCTATGATTTTAATTAAGTTTTGGTTTAAATACTCTTTGTAACCTCATTTTAAGAAATTTATGAAATTTGATGAATTTATTCATTGTGAGTTAAGTTTATCTTCTCTTGCTCTTGAATGAACTTTTAGACTTATCAAAGGCAGATCACAATCTTTGTGGAATTCTTCCTTATAATTTGGGTTCTTAAGACAAGTTCCTCAACGGGTCTAGATTTTAATATAATCTAGGTTCTTGAAATGAATTCTCAACAGGTCTAAATTCTCCATTCATTGACTTAATTTTAGCTTTATTGTATAAGTTTTTAAATTAATTGTGGGTTCAAGGGATTCCATTCTTGCGAGATTCCATTCCTACTGGTCATGTCCCATGAGTGTCCTTAGCTACACAACTACGGCTTAGGCCAATGCCAATGAACAAAAGAAAGACTTAGTCCTTGCCCAAATCTTTGCTCTGACCATGGATGATGTTGATGCATCCAATGACGTGGTTACAGGTACAATCTTTTTTCCAGTAAAGCTTTGGTTTTGTTTGATTCGAGTGTGATGCACCCTTTTACTAAGTGATAAGCGTAACGTACAGAGTAGCGTGAAAAAGTATGAACATAAAATTACAACATAGAATCTCTAACTTCTAGCAAAAATTACAAAGTTACCCCTCTTCTTGTAAAAAAATTATAATTTCGCCCCAAAATAAGGATTTTGCATACTAACTCCAAATCATAACAAAATTTACATTACTCATGTAAATTTTATCCTGAAACCAAATATACGATCAGAAAAATTAAAAAAAAAATTCACAACTAAGAGAAACACTCCTTGACTGAACCACTCTAGGGCAAAAATAACACTTTATTACAAACCTGACCTTCTACCCCACTAGCATGCTTAAACTGATTTACCAACTTTCAAAACTCACATCTTTGGTTCTAAAACCATGTTAAGACACCACTTAACACATTTTTAAAAAAAAAAAAAAAACCTAAAACTCACTATATTAACAAATATGCCAAAACACCAAGTTTAGGTAAAAAAGAACCAACCCTTGATGTTTTTGGTATAATACTTTCCAAATCAACCCCAAGGACTCCAAAAGTCCATAAATACTCTCCTAACATGTTCCTCATCCAAACCTAAGTGATATGATTCTTGATTAAAGAACCAAAATCACAAAAATACAACCTACACAATTAGTTTGCACAAAAACTTCAAAATCGTGTATAGCATGCTTTGGACTTGAAGCAAGATCACTAGATCTTTGATTTTGATGCAATATATCTTCAAGAAATACAATCATATACCTCACATTGAATTTTTAACTTTATCTAAGAATTAAACCTAGCATCATATGGTATAAGTTTCATCAAAACACAATACCAACCCGAGAGCCTCTAGTTTGAGTCCTAATTAAACTCTTGCATGTATAAAATCTTTCCATCAAGGATCTAAACCAATATTGTCCAAAATTAAACTCATAAAAAATAGATCAAATCCTCAAGAACATCCTATATGAATATCAAAGCCATTAGTCCAAGTTTCCATAACCAAAAATCAAAACTTCACCAAAACAAAACTTGTTTTGAGTCATCTAGTCTCTGACACTTGAAAATTATGCAAAACTCTTTATAAAAATATTAAATGCTATAAATCCAGATCTAACTTGGATATTAACATGTTAACACTTCACTATATCAATATATACCCAAGATTTCACCAAAAACCTTATAAAACTTCCGAAGTTGCACACAAACATCAAAATTGTCACCATTGTTGTCTTTGTATCATCAAACCAAACTTTCACCAATCAAAACGCCATGAAATTTTTTTCCAATATATACCAATGTAAACTAGATTAGAAAAAGGAACAGATACATGAAGGTTGAGTCATGAGAATCAACTTATAAAGGGCTGGAAAAGTTGGGGCAAAAATTGCCAGATAACCTACCTTAAGTTCTAGTTTCTCTCTAGAAAGTGATGGTAAAATGCTAAGTGTGGAATGGGAAATGAGGGAGGCGTGTGATATATGAGAGGTCTAATATGAGGGGTGGTTGATTGACCCTCAGATGGGAGGATGGAAGCCAAAAAATGAGGGCAAAGGGGCTGCACAACTATTGTTTGCAACTACAGTCTAGCTAAGTGGATGGGCTAGAGATGTGTAGTCTTTTTTCTTCCCATCAAATGACTTTTTGGAGCTAGGAAATGAGTGGTGTGTCAGCCATAGACTTGGTCTTGGAAGGAAGAAGAAACTTCCTCAAGAAGCCTGGGCTAGTGGTGGTTTATGGTGGGCCAAAACTGGGCCTGTTCGATGGGCATCAATTTGGGGTATGGATGGGGTTTCATTTAGGGTTTTGGTTGGATCAAGTCGAAATCAAAATTTTCTTGGCCAATAGTAATTACCAAGATGCAAGAGAGTGGCTAAGGGAGTATGAGTTTATAATTGAGTGATTAATAGCATGTGGAAATGATTAACCGAAGTGATTAAACACTTAATTAAAACCCGGTGGCTTATGGTTTGGAAACCAAGTTTAGGGCTTCGGCCAACACATGGAATTTAGGATTTTGGTTGGATTCTGATGGTTTGGGGTTTCATTAGGGTTGAAAAAATAGTGTTTTGGTTGGTTTGAATGGTGTTTGCATAGGTGGCATTATCACATGACTTGATTTACCTTTCATTCCATCATACTTCTTCCTCCATATGACAAGCGTCCTAACACTATTCATATAAGTGGCTATGATTGTGCCATGTGTCCATCCAAAAGTAATCCTAAGTGGATTTGAACAGTCTACATATTGGTTTAATAATCGTTTGAACTGGGTGTCATGGCACTATCTCGAGTCTTACTATTCACCCAAAAAATTGCAAAATTTATCATTGTACTATAAAATCTTAAATAATTATACAATTCTAGTGGTGCAATTCGTTTCACAAAATTTGACTCCTAACGACCTTAATTAAAATAAAAGGCACTCACAGTTACTATTCATCAGGGAAATGGAAAATGTAACATTGCACCGTAAAATCCTAAATATTCACCCGAGGCTAATGGTACAGTTCGTTTTACAAACTTTTACAGCTAAGTACCTTAAATAAATAGAAAGACAACTCTGTCACCATAGTGGGTTGGGCTCCAACTATGCTGGCAGACTAAAACCTAATCGGTCGCTCGAATTTCTTTCAAGTCATTACAATGACTAAGTTGACTCATAAGGAGGAAACGATTGTGTGGACAGAGGAGTGTGAAGAGTGTTTTTAGAAATCTAAGAAGAGACTTGTGGCTGCACCAGTACTAATCATTCCTATGGGTAAGGATGGTTTTTTCATCTATAGTTATGGCCCACTCATGGGTTTAGATTGTGTCCTGATGAAGTACAGGAAGGTAGTGCGACATGCCTCACGCCAGTTGAAAAGATACGAATAGAATTACCTAACCCATAATTTGGAGCTTGGAGTGGTAGTATTTGAACGAAAGATATAGAGACATTATCTGTATGGAGTACGTTGCAGGAGTTTTATAGACCATAAGAGCCTAAAGTACTTCTTTGCCTAGAAAAAGTTAAACGTGCGGAGGAGATGGTTGGAGTTACTAAAGGCCTATAATTGCAATATCAACTACCACTACCACCTAGGTAAGGCCAGCGTGATGGCAGATGCTTATAGCAAGAAGTCATCCTTAAGTACTCTGGCAGCCATGTATAGGCCCTAAAAGCATTTACTATTGGTCATAGAATGAGCTGGAATAGAGATTATCAGAGAAGTGTAGCCTCAATTGAGTATTCGGGACCTTGTTTTCATAGTGTTGAATAAGATCNTTTTGAGTCATCTAGTCTCTGACACTTGAAAATTATGCAAAACTCTTTATAAAAATATTAAATGCTATAAATCCAGATCTAACTTGGATATTAACATGTTAACACTTCACTATATCAATATATACCCAAGATTTCACCAAAAACCTTATAAAACTTCCGAAGTTGCACACAAACATCAAAATTGTCACCATTGTTGTCTTTGTATCATCAAACCAAACTTTCACCAATCAAAACGCCATGAAATTTTTTTCCAATATATACCAATGTAAACTAGATTAGAAAAAGGAACAGATACATGAAGGTTGAGTCATGAGAATCAACTTATAAAGGGCTGGAAAAGTTGGGGCAAAAATTGCCAGATAACCTACCTTAAGTTCTAGTTTCTCTCTAGAAAGTGATGGTAAAATGCTAAGTGTGGAATGGGAAATGAGGGAGGCGTGTGATATATGAGAGGTCTAATATGAGGGGTGGTTGATTGACCCTCAGATGGGAGGATGGAAGCCAAAAAATGAGGGCAAAGGGGCTGCACAACTATTGTTTGCAACTACAGTCTAGCTAAGTGGATGGGCTAGAGATGTGTAGTCTTTTTTCTTCCCATCAAATGACTTTTTGGAGCTAGGAAATGAGTGGTGTGTCAGCCATAGACTTGGTCTTGGAAGGAAGAAGAAACTTCCTCAAGAAGCCTGGGCTAGTGGTGGTTTATGGTGGGCCAAAACTGGGCCTGTTCGATGGGCATCAATTTGGGGTATGGATGGGGTTTCATTTAGGGTTTTGGTTGGATCAAGTCGAAATCAAAATTTTCTTGGCCAATAGTAATTACCAAGATGCAAGAGAGTGGCTAAGGGAGTATGAGTTTATAATTGAGTGATTAATAGCATGTGGAAATGATTAACCGAAGTGATTAAACACTTAATTAAAACCTGGTGGCTTATGGTTTGGAAACCAAGTTTAGGGCTTCGGCCAACACATGGAATTTAGGATTTTGGTTGGATTCTGATGGTTTGGGGTTTCATTAGGGTTGAAAAAATAGTGTTTTGGTTGGTTTGAATGGTGTTTGCATAGGTGGCATTATCACATGACTTGATTTACCTTTCATTCCATCATACTTCTTCCTCCATATGACAAGCGTCCTAACACTATTCATATAAGTGGCTATGATTGTGCCATGTGTCCATCCAAAAGTAATCCTAGTGATTCTAAGTGGATTTGAACAGTCTACATATTGGTTTAATAATCGTTTGAACTGGGTGTCATGGCACTATCTCGAGTCTTACTATTCACCCAAAAAATTGCAAAATTTATCATTGTACTATAAAATCTTAAATAATTATACAATTCTAGTGGTGCAATTCGTTTCACAAAATTTGACTCCTAACGACCTTAATTAAAATAAAAGGCACTCACAGTTACTATTCATCAGGGAAATGGAAAATGTAACATTGCACCGTAAAATCCTAAATATTCATCCGAGGCTAATGGTACAGTTCGTTTTACAAACTTTTACAGCTAAGTACCTTAAATAAATAGAAAGACAACTCTGTCACCATAGTGGGTTGGGCTCCAACTATGCTGGCAGACTAAAACCTAATCGGTCGCTCGAATTTCTTTCAAGTCATTACAATGACTAAGTTGACTCATAAGGAGGAAACGATTGTGTGGACAGAGGAGTGTGAAGAGTGTTTTTAGAAATCTAAGAAGAGACTTGTGGCTGCACCAGTACTAATCATTCCTATGGGTAAGGATGGTTTTTTCATCTATAGTTATGGCCCACTCATGGGTTTAGATTGTGTCCTGATGAAGTACAGGAAGGTAGTGCGACATGCCTCACGCCAGTTGAAAAGATACGAATAGAATTACCTAACCCATAATTTGGAGCTTGGAGTGGTAGTATTTGAACGAAAGATATAGAGACATTATCTGTATGGAGTACGTTGCAGGAGTTTTATAGACCATAAGAGCCTAAAGTACTTCTTTGCCTAGAAAAAGTTAAACGTGCGGAGGAGATGGTTGGAGTTACTAAAGGCCTATAATTGCAATATCAACTACCACTACCACCTAGGTAAGGCCAGCGTGATGGCAGATGCTTATAGCAAGAAGTCATCCTTAAGTACTCTGGCAGCCATGTATAGGCCCTAAAAGCATTTACTATTGGTCATAGAATGAGCTGGAATAGAGATTATCAGAGAAGTGTAGCCTCAATTGAGTATTCGGGACCTTGTTTTCATAGTGTTGAATAAGATCAAAAGTGCTCAAGCAGATGTTCCAGACCTAAATAAGATAATGGATGAGGTTGAGGAAGGGAAGAGACCAGGGCTCAGAGTAATGGAGGATGTGTCTTGTGGTATGGTAACAAAATCTGTGTGCTTGATACGAAGGAGATTCGAGAGTTGATTTTATGTGAAGCACACCAATCCATGTATATGGTTCACTCGAAGAGACCAAAATGTATTTAAACTTGTGACAAAATCCTTAATGGAGTGGTATGAAGAAGGATGTGGTGGCCTATGTAGCTCAATACTTGACATGTCAATATGTCAAAGGTGAGCATCAGAGGTCTTCAGCAACACTAAAGCCACTTCCAATCCCAAGTATGGAATTGGGAGGTGACCGGGATGGACTTCGTGTAAGGATTTCCAAAAGCACCAGGAGGGTTGGATTTAGCACGGGTGATTGCAGATAAACTGTCAAAGTTGGCCTATTTCACTCCTATTCAGATGAAATAACTATGGAGAAGTTAGCATGACTTTATGTCAAAGAAATTGTTAGACTTCGAGGGGTTCAATTAAAATAGTGTCTGACAGGTATGCACATTTCACCTCAACATTAGGGAGAAGTGTCAGAGGGAGATGGGGACAAAATTGATGTATAACATGGCTTTCCACCCTAGACAAATGGTCAGTTGGAGAGGACCATTCAGATTTTGGAGGACATGCGCTGAGCCTGCATATTGGACTCAAGGGAAGTTGGGTTATGTTCTTGCTTTTGGTCAAGTTTGAGTACAACAATAAAAATTAAGAGAGTATCAAGGCTGCATCGTAGGAAATGTTGTATGGGCGCAAGTGTCGATCACATTTATATTGGGATGAGGTAGGTGAAAGGAGGATGTTTGGCCTAGAGCTAATCCAAACCATGTGCGACAAAATAGTAGTGATCAGGAAGAGATTGACAGTAGCTCAAGAGGGACAAAAGAGGTACATGGACAATAGATGCAAGGAGCTAGAATTTGAGCCAGGAGACAATGTGATCCTTAAAGTGGCCCTGATGAAGTGTGTGATTAGATTTGACAGGAATGGCAAGTTGAGCTTGAGGTATATTGGGCCATTTGAGATCTTGGAGAAAGCCAGAGTTGTATCTTGCAAGTTAGCATTACCACTATAACTGCTCACGATGCATGACATGTTCCACATCTCTATGCTAAGGTTGTACACCTCCGATCCTTCACACGTATTGGAGTATGCTCCACTTCAAGTTTGAGAGGATCTCACTTATTAGGAGGCACCCATAGAGATTCTGGACCGGAGGGAACAAATACTTTGCAACAAAAAAATTTTGATGGTTAGAGTACAATGAACAATCATTCAGAGCCAAGGCCATGATTTTATTTATAAGGAGTGAAATTGTAACCCTTGGCATGCTTTAGGTATTATGCTGTAACAAATCATTGAGGAGAATAGAAAACATTAAGGTTTCGGTTGGGAGTATTGCCAATGCTTGGGCTTGAATCTTAAGATTTAAAAAATTCATGAGATAGGGAATTAGGCCAAGAGAGGAACCTAGGACCAATAAGTAGGCCTAAATTGTGACCCATTGATCCAAGAAAAACCCAACCCATTTTGAGAAACGCTAGACCCGTTTTCTCTCTTAACCTAACCCAGTTAGTTATAAAAGCCCTAGGATGTAGCACAACATGCACATTTGATGCCCTAGGATTTATGCCACAACTCTTCTTCTCCAAACTACTCTCTACACCTCTCGTTTGGCCACCATACCTCTAGCTCTTCCATCCCATGCACTACCCTTCTTGTCACTAAGCTTCTTCATTGCATACACATCCCCACACACACATATGCATAGGGCTGAGCCGTTGCATGCACCATGCACTTATGCATATATCCCATGTCGTGCACACAATCAACCACCACCACCGTCATGGCACCATGTTTCCTAACCGTATCCACTCTATTTCACAGCTACTGAGATTCATTGGAGTTGCCCGGGAGGGTTGGATACAAAAAGGCTTTTAACTTATCTCATCTTATCTAATAATTACAACTTTTTTAAATTTCCACATAAAATACAATAAACAATTTAACTTTTTTAAATTCTAAAATAATATTCTAACAATATATTATTTAACTTTCAACTTTCATTTTAACACATCTTATCTCAACTCACTATCAAAACCTCCCCTAATTCAACCCTCTAGCAACATGGAATTAGGGTTTCAAACCCGTAATTCTCTCAATCTCTTCATTCCTTCATTATGTGCATTAAACCCATAAGCATATTATGGCATATTAGTGAAAACCGAAGAGAGAAAGATCACCTCAAATTAGGGTTAAATCGATTACATGATCAATGTGCAAGAAAGTGTGTTGTATACATCTATTGGTAATTTTGAATGATAGGTATTGCACGTGCCATGGAAGTTGTCCCAAAACCTAGAATGGTTTGATTAGGGTTTGTAACACAAGAACATTAGGTTTAGGTTGAGTGGTACAATGTAATAAGGAGACTGAGGCTAGGCGAGCAACATGTTAAGTGAGCAAGGTCAGGCAAGTAAAACATTGGGCACGCAATGTAGTGAGCAAGCAAGGAGCAGGCAAACAAAGTGCTCAATGAGCAATTTAGCGAGCAAAGTGCTCAACGAGCAACTTAGATGAGGAAGAGTAGTAACTGAGGAACTTATCTCGNGACATGGTTAAAGAAAAGAAAATAAAATGACAATGTTGTCTACATGTATTTGATGAGCATAATGAATGGGCCATATGAGGATGAAAACATCAGGTTGAGATGGATAGCAACGTCAAAATGCATCACTGGCGGTGTACCTAGTGATGACCCATTCCTAAGACTTGGTTCATATTTGCTAGCTACGGGAAGAATCATTGATCACAAGGGTCACTAACCCTAACACATGAGGGTTAACACTGTGTAATAGCCATTAAGAAAGAGGTTAAGGTATGAAATGATTAATACTTTAGGTTGAAAAAATAAAGTTTTATTTTATTCATACTCTAAAGTAAATGTTTTATGTATGCTTAAAGGTATAGTTTTTCTTAAAGAACAATAATGGTAACTGAGATCCTATGTTTATATTATGTAAACTACATGATGTGATTCTTATTGAATATTCAACTCATTTTAATTTACTTTTTTTTCCTCCACCCCAAGTGAGGAAGGTTTTGAGGTTTTTGCGGGCAAGGATACTATCTAGGAGGGTGACATTGACCATGAGGCTTGATGTACTGAGAAATCATTTTGGTTATATCTTTAAAATTTATTGATTATTTTATTGCGATGTGTAGCATGTGAAAAATTGTTTTATTTTAATAGGTGCCACTAAATAAATTTTTGTTTTTTTAGATATTTCCTTTTTATAAGGCTTTCAATGATTTTATAAAGAGCGGCGCTTCTAGTCGGTCCGGCTAATTTTAGTATAGAAACAGCCCTCCACTAATGGTTAGCCACGTTAGATATTACACATAAATTTCGTTAGATTCACCCACAGAGAATCACGGTTCCTACCTCTCCTCCTTTCAAAACACATTCTCCCTCTCCCCTGCGAATCACAGTTCGGAGGATGGTTTACCTCACTTGTTAGTCGAAGAATGTTGTAGCTATTGCTGCTGTTGGTGGTGAAGATCAAGCAACTCCATCTCTTTCTAGCGTAGAAGCAAGGACATTCTCTCATTCTTGAGCCTTCTAGTCTCGTTCTCAAGCTTAGCTCTCTGCATTTCCCTCTCCTTCTTACTGCTAAACTTGACCCACTTCAACCGATATTTCTCTAGCTAAAAAGCTTGGCCTTGGTAGCTCACTTGCTGGTCCTCCAATTGTATCAAACGGGTCCTCATCTACTATTTTTTTTCCAACGGGCTCTTCCCCACATCTTGCAGCATGCTCACCACCTCACAGCTCAGTTTCTGCACTAACTGCGAGGAAGTAAAACCAGTCAAACCAGTTTCGGGTTGAGCTTCGACCAAGGGGGAGTCCGACGCTGATTTTCTTGTTTACTTCTTTTTCTTTTCGTTCCTTGGTTTAGCTTCCTGTGTGGGCGCCCCACTTTATTTATTTTTTCATTTTTCTCATTTTTTTTTTTTTTGCATTTTTGCTTCTCTTTTCCATTGGGATGCTTCTATTCATGGTGGATTTTGTCAAGGACAGATTCTAGAGTTTCTTTGCCAATGGGTGTGTGCTTCTTCACATTTTCATGGCTGTTTAGAGAGCGAGCCCGAGAGGTGAGACGGAGCCATGAGCATCATGCGGCGTGGTGGAGGCTTCGGATGCTCTATTTTGGGTGTATGAAAACAGAGGGTGATGGAGTGGGGGTGTTGCCATGTGTGTAGGTGGCTGAGCTGCATGAAGAGGCTTACGGAGAGGCTGGACAGTGGCTTTGTGGAGGTGCAAGGTATTGCAGGCCGTGCATGGCTAGTGGTGCTGGCTTCAGGTGGATGAGAATTGGCGGGCCGAGAGGGACGGTGGGGTTGCGAGTGCAAGGTGGGGTTACGATTTTGTATGGTGTGAGGGACGAGGACGAAGACGAAGGGGGTGCGGCAAGGGACAACGGGGGTGCGAGGAGTTAATTGGTGGGGTTGGAATTTGGCTGTTTGGCTGGTGCGTGGGATGAAGGGAAGACGAGACGAACACGAAGGGGGAGATGAGTTTTTATTTAAGTCAATTTTCTCATGTTTGCTAGTTTAGGATAGATACAGTGGAACGCATACGTGTAACATGATAAGTGGCAGGCTGTTTTTGGGAGAAAACCAGCCGGACTGGCTGTAAGGATTTCTCTTTTATAAATGTATTGAACCTTTTTTACCTAGCACAAAGAATGTATGTTTTAATATTAGTAGCATCCGGTTGCTCTAGCTTCACAAGACTTAGAGGGATGGGGTGTTATACTACAAGCACATGCAACTTAATGAGTAATGGAAAAAGGACACAAGTTTGCCAAATTTAATCATTTCCAATCATTTGAATAATTATCATATGATGCTGAAATGAAAAGTAATAAATAA
>QEOT01122425.1:0-22766 GCA_003123785.1 Pterocarya stenoptera | reverse complement strand
CCCCCCCCCCCCCCCCCCCCCCCAAAAAAATTTATTTTATTTACTTTAAACTGCGGCAGGTATAGAAATTTTGAATTAAAATAGAAAATATTAATATTTTAATATATAGTAATAATTGAATTGTAATATAGTTAGTGTTGCATTGGTCATTATTATTCTTATGTTTTTGAAAAATGATATTTATAATTTCAGGTGTACAAGTTTTATTCATTCATTTTTAAAAAAATAAGTAAATTTAATACCTATATAAAAAATTATTTTTTTAATAATAGATTCTAATTTTTTCAAAGATAATAATATACGAATTTCGGCTAGGCTATGGGCAGTGGGTTGAAGGGCATTTGTGTAATAACTAAAACTTTCATGCGCTTTTCAGTAAAGTAAAAGAAATAAAAGGCAAGAACAAAGAAAAGAAGCATTTGCTGGAGAAAGAAGGCCATGCGACGGGATCTGAATTTGACTCGGAAAATGGGTTCGGATCAGACCGGACCTATTCTTGTAATACGTATACCGGACGGGTCTGGTTTCAATTTTAGGATTTTTCGGACAAGATCAGACCGGTTGAGAAAAAATATATATATAAATTAATATTTTATATATAAATTTTATATAAAATTAAAATTATACAAAATATTTTTATATATTAATATATATAAGTTTTATATATAATGTATAATTATATGTGAAATTTTTATATATAATATATATAATTATATATCATAAAATAATTTCATATTATAATTTATAAATTATAATATAAATGTTAATTTTAAATATGAACATTTGTAATTTGTTTGAGCATATACTATTAATATAATTATATATAAGATAATGTTATTAAAAAATAATAATTTAATCTTAAAAATGAGAATTTTATTAATTATAACATAAAATGTTAATCTTAAATATGAACATTTGTAATTTGTTTGATCATATACTATTAATATAATTATATATAAGATAATGTTATTATAAAATAAAATTTAATCTTAAAAATGAAAATTTAATTAATAATATATTATATAGCTATACTAATAGTCTAATATTAATACTATTATATAGCTATAATAATATATAAGTTTATAACTAATACTAAATGTCTAATATAGACTATAGTTATACTTATACTAATATATTTATACTAGATCACTATAACTAATACTAATATATAACTATATTAATAGTCTAATATTGATACTGTTATATAGTCCAATATATTATATAGGTATACTAATATATAACTAATATTAATAGTCTAATATAGGCTATAGTTATTATTTAGTAATATAGTTATACTAAATCACTATAACTTATACTAATATATAACTACTACTAATAGTTATACTAAATCACTATAATAGTATAATATATAGTTATTATTATAATCTAGACTATAGTATACTATATATACTATATATTAATATCGCCATATATATAATTAATATATATAATATATACTATACTATATCTACTTATATATAAAGTGCGAATAGCTTAGGAACAGTATTTCATCTAATATTTTTTTTCCTATTTTGCCCCTGCTCTTGTTTCTCAATTCCCGTTTTGTCTCTGACTTCTTCCCATTTTGCCCCTGCTTGTATTGTAAAATTTCCGTTTTGCCACATCCCCCTCCCTCGTCCGCTTCGTCTTCTGCAGAGCACCGCCGCATGCCGGCGTGACCAACACTGCCCCGCCGATTCTCTTCCCCTCCGGCCGGCGTCCCTCCCCTTCCAATCTCAAACTCTATCGTACCGCTGTTAACCGCCACGAAGCAATCGAAGCCACGGCCAGTACGTTTGTTCTTCGCCTCCAGTGCACCGCCGCACGCCGGCGTGGCCAACACCGCCCAGCTCATTCGCTTCTTCTCTGTCTGGCGTCCCTCCCGTTCCATTCTCAGCTCCTCTCGTGCCGTCGTTGACCGCCGCAAGCAAATCAAAGCCGCTGTGAACAGTATTTTCGTCCAATAAAATTTTTCCTATTTTGTCCTTAATTTTAGGTTCCACTTAGGTATAGAAACACTATTAATTCATCTTATCTTATCTTATTATTATAAAAAAATATTTTTAATGATATTGTGAATTTTTTTTTAATGTTTAAGGATATAAAAAATTGAATAAAAAAATCAAAAAATTTTTTTTTTTGTCTTTATCGGAACTATCTCAAAGGGTGTAGCACTGTTCTTAGACTTTAGATATGAAAAATGAGTAATGTTACAAATTGGTTTGAGCTTTACAATTGGACTATAGTATTTTTTTTTTCCAAATTGATACCAACTCTTCATAAAATTTTAATAAAAAATCAAAATCTTGAAAATTAAACTTTAATATTGTGAAATATTTTATTTCCTATAATTTTGAATTATGTAAATATTTAATTGAATTGTTTTCCCTTTTATTAATGATTTTTGTTTAATGATTTATTTGGAAATAAACTTAATTTTTTTTTCCATTTTCGGATAAATTGAATAATTTAAAATTAACTTAAAATTAATTACACTATTTGAGGTAGATCTACAATTTCTAATGTACTATAGTTTGTTTAATTTTTTTTAAGTCAAGGATGAGAATTTATAAAATATATAATTAAATTATTTATTACTTACCACTGTAGTTTTGAATTTTAAAATTAACATATTATACATTTATTTTGGAAATAACAAATATACAACATACACATCCAACTACTTAATAATTTAAAAATATAATATGTCATTATTACTATCTTATTTAGCTAAGTGTAAAAGTGTTAAATAAATTAATGTTCTTCATTGTTATTAAAATATGGTTATGAAAACTTTTGAAATAAATTAAGATAATCTGGTTTACGTTATTAAACTAAGAGCTAAACTGTCTTTAGAGTAACGCAATAATTTAACATTATTTATAGTGCTGAATAATATGGTTTAGAATATATTAGTATATATTAGAAAATTTTTAGTTTTTTTCTTCCCTGAAAATTTATATAATGTTTGAATTTTTATTTTACATATTTTTGAATAAAGATTGAGTTTATTCAAAATAAAATCTTAAAAAAAAATAAATTTTATTTCTTTTCACTATTTTTTCCTTTAATTTGTACTTTAATAACTAATCCAAATTTAACTTTGAAAATTTATGATGTATTACAACTTGTTCAAATTCTTTTTTGTAGTTATAACTGATAAAATATAATTATATGATTAAATTATTTAACACTTAGTAATTTACTTTCTAAGTTTAAAATTAACACATTATTATAATTTCTAAGTTATAGTTGTCAATATTTTACACATAACATATGTTAAAATTTTGAAATAGAAATGAAATTTTGTCCATTGATATTTAAAATTAAAAATTTGTATGAATTTAAATTATCATTTTATTGTTCATTGTAAATTGACAGGTAGTCTATTTCTCATATTTTTGCACATAACAGACGTGATATTTTGTACAATAGTTATCAATATTTGTTTCTTGATGTGTAAACACACATATTTAAACATCAATATATAAGTTTAAATTGAATGGTAAAAATGAGAAATCACATGTTATTGTATAGTATATGAGATGATGAATTGAATTTTTTCTTTATAATTCATCATTTCTACTTTTTAAAGTAATTTATTTATTTAAAAAATAAAAAATTATGTAAAATTAAACTGGACACACGTGCGAAGCACGTTGTCTTCCCTAGNATGTTATAGTTGTCAATATTTTACACATAACATATGTGATATTTATTATGATCAAGAATAAAATCTTGAAATAGAAATGAAATTCTGTCCATTGATATTTAAAATTAAAAATTTGTATGAATTTAAATTATCATTTTGTTGTTCATTGTAAATTGACAGGTAGCCTATTTATCATATTTTTGTATATAACATACGTGATATTTTGCACAATAGTTATCAATATTTTTTTCTTAATGTGTAAACACACATATTTAAACATCAATATATATGTTTAAATTGAATGGTGAAAATTAGAAATTACATGTTATTGTATAGTATATGAGATGATGAACTGAAATTTTTCTCTATAATTCATTATTTCTAATTTTTAAAGTAATTTATTTATTTAAAAAATAAAAAACTATGTAAAATTAAACTGGACATACGTGCAAAGCACGTTGTCTTCCTAGTATTATATATATTATGCATATAGACTAAATTTTAGTCCCAAAGGCCAACGGCGTCGTTTAATGGGGCTGTATATATATTACGGTTACATTTCCCCTCCCCTCCCCGCTCGACCATCTCTGCTCTGCCTCTCGAGTCCCCGAGTCCCCGCAGCCGTCTCTCACGCTCAGCCCCTCTCTCACGCCGTCAACAGCCGCTCGCCGTCGACACTGTTGATCCGTTCTGTTCTCCTCCACTTCCAGTTGTTCCCGAGGCTACAGAATCACAGATATTGTTTGCCCCTCTCTCGGTGAGCTAATCGGTATGTGAACATATATGCTTTTTAATTTTCAAAATATTACATTTACTTCATGAATCATTACAATGTTTCAATTCATTGCTAATTGATTCATTTCATTTAGGGTTTTTATCGAATTTACAGATTTGAGATTTAGGGTTTTTTGCAGATTTCGAAATCTGGTTAGGGTTTATATTTTATGGTTTGTTTTTTTGTATTTCTCCCCATCAAGCTGAATCTGTATTTTATAATTGTGGAAGGTATAATTTTATATTTTATATTTTAGGATTTATGTTTATATATGTTGTATAGCTCCCCATTGAGGATGAACATGTATAGTTCCCCATCCAGCTGAAAATAGCTTGATTTCTTTCCTTTTTGTTTTTGTGGGTAATTTTGTTTGTTTGTTCATATATATCTGTTAGTAGAGTTGAACCTGATAAATTTTTTTGGGTTGCGTGGATGTCAATCAGTGATTCTACTGGTTTGGTTTTCTTGTGTGTTCTTGAAACATGACAATGTTTTCTTGCATTGTGTGTATTCTCTATTTGAATTTATTTATGTGTATTCTGAGTGTATTCTTTTTGTGTGTATTCTTTATGATCTTTCTTGCATTGTGTGTATTCTCTATTTGAATTTTCTGTTATTGCATTGAACCTAGAAGCTTTTTCTCTTGTGCTATGTAACGAGAGGCAGGGTGCTTTGCTCTTTTGGCTTGTCGTTGCAATTTATTTGGTGTTTCACTTAACATATGGTGAATCACGGTTAGGTCTGTGGCACCTCTTGTCATAACTTGTGGTAGCTTAGGTCCATGTCACCCTTATCATAATCTTTGGTGAACACGCTTAGGTCTGTGTCACCCTTAACATCTTATCTTTCTTAATGCATGAGAAGTTTGTTGGACTTCATGAACTTTTCTAGCATGGCATATACATGTACATAACATAACATGACATGGCATAATGTGATCCGAACATAAACATTCCATTGTGTATATGATCTGAGAACTACATGAACATTACATGACTTATACGATCTAAATATTTCATGACATTACATTGCATGGCATACATGTGATTTTCATGACATATCATCCATCAAATCGCAATCCATAATAGCATAACATACATAAGCTAACTTACATGCATATCATTATAAATCATCAAAGATCATGAAAGGGATCTAACCTTGACTTAGCTTGTAGCGTAGCGTAGACAAACATCCATTTTCATACGCAATTAGAACATTTACAGTACACATGCAATTATATGATCGTACTAATTATCTCTTAGCGCTGCTTCCTGATTCCCACTTCGTAGCGCGTTACCTATACAAGGTACTAGACGTTACTAATTTCCTAGTAAACGTGTCGTAGCGTTCTAATTACTTAAAATCATACCATAGAGATAATTTAATCATATTCAATTACACTTAGATTAATACATAATAATATTATTCAAAACTCATAACATATTCCTGAATTTTCTATTTAAAATATAACTTAATAATTTTATTAAAAATCTAGTTAAAAGTCAATTGGAATATTAACTAAATAATAGGCTAAAAAATAGTTTAAAAAGATACTTTAAAATTATGCTTTAAAATCTCTTAAATTCTTTCTATAAAAATTAGTCTATGGGCTCATATTTATTTTAGTAAAGCTCTTGCCTGATTTAAATTCCAGCCCAGCCCTAATATAGAAAACAGTCCAATTAAAATCATCAGAATAGTTTTTGTAAAAGTGCAATCTGGCCCATTTTAATTTTAAAACTCAAGTCCATTTAAAATTAGCCCAGCCCTCTTTTGTCTTAAGAAGGCACTTGGTCATATGGGCTTAGGGCCCAAAGGCCCATTATGAATTACCAAAAGGCTGCCCTTCTGGAAACACACGGGACCAACCCAATTGAAGGGAATGGTCATGCGATAACAGGGGACTCATTGAGGGAAGGAGCTGATGCGCGGTGGCTCTGGGTGGCTGGGAGTGACTGGCGGCACAACTGGGTGTCTCTAGGCAGTGGTGCGACACCAGAGAGAGAAAAGGGTGAGAGAGTTAGAGAGAGGATCTGCCAAGCTGATAAGCACTAGGGAGAAAAATGGTGGCCGACGGCAGTGGGCTTATTGGAAGGGAGTGGGTGCAACTGGGTTGGGTTGGTCGGCACTTTCTGTGGTGGTGTGGGAGGTGGTCCGACGAGGTGGCTGTTGCTTGCTGGGAGGGAGGTTGCAATGGTGCTTGCGAGAGAGTTTTCTTTCTCTGCGTGAACTGGATTTTCTTGTGTTTATTTTTGAGGGTCTCGGGGTAGTTTTATAGGTGGGGGAGGGAATAACGTGAGCCTTAAGGAGGTTGGATAGAGTTTGGAGTTGGGAGTTGATTTCCCCATAAGAAATTTATTCAACTAGGAGATATACACTGAGGCTTACGGGTGAAGATGGTGGAAGAAACTCACTCAAATAAAATCACAATTTTAAAACAGATCTTAAAATTAGCAATAATAATTAAAATTACACTTTTGGGGTCTGGATGTTATATAAGGGAAGCAACCTAATGAGATATAAATTCTGTTTAATCTGATCTGTTAACCTATTTTGAAGATAAAATAAAATAATAAAATAATAGATTTGGAGTCCTATTTGGGTTCGTATGTTACACTTTATGCTCTTCCAATTGATAATGCTGGGTTTTATGCCGTTTAAACGTTCTCTTGGACAATGCCTATGATATTATTAAACTTTTTTCGTTTGCCTTTTTGGGTTTTGTAAACAAAATTAGTGGTATACTGACTATATGGCTGAGAATGTTTGTTGGGCAGTGTTTGAAATCTTCTGGGCTCTCTCTTTCACAGCTATAGAGTCATTTTTGGATTCCTCATAATGTATTTATTTTGGTATTTTACAAAAATAAAAAACATTTTGATGGTGGTTTGGTTCTTTGCTTCTAGCTTGCCGCATCAAGTATAATCTTATACTCCTATGGTTATTTGCAAAAGGATGGACAAAAGTGGGATTTGAAAGTTTTTGCCACATTTAATGAAGAGCTTTTCAAGGAAATCACTCAGCTATAAAAATAAATCTTATTTTTTAAAATAAAATATACAACACTTGCATATATTAAAATTATATAACCTTAATTATGGGTGTTAACACTGACGGATAAAATACATGTTCGACTTTGTGCAGCCCAAAATTAAAGCCATAATACTGGCCAGCATTACTTGGTCCAAACCTGTGCTCATGTGGGCTAGAACAGGAAGAGACGATTTATAAATCTGTTTCTCAGAAGATTTCTGCTGTGACTCTTCTTCTTGTCGAACAGTCTATCAGACACCCCAAATTTCAGTATTCAGCTTCATACTCGCAAGTTTCGATGATTCGCAAACGGTATCGAGAAGCGAAGACAGGTAAAAACCAAGATACTATTTTAGTTTGAATACAGGTGAATGCCTTTTTCCGACTTGACTCCCAACTGTTCGATGGAATGTCGAGATCAAACATGGTTTTCTCGGCGCATCATTTTCGTTTGCTTTCTTTCTTTTGGTTTTTTATTTTGTTTTATCTTGTATCGAAATGTCTCCTTTGCTTCTTTTTAACCTATTTCATTCATTTGTTTATCAGAGATGTAAACTAACTTGCCTCCAATTGTTCACTGAAAAGTTTGAATGAAATATTTTAAGCCCTCTATTTTTTGCGTTAATTTGTAATTCAGGTTTCCAACTGTTGAAATCGATGAATGCCGAGAAGTACTTAAAGAAAGTAGGACTGGGCAAAGAGGACTACTACTTTTGGAAACAAATTGGCAAAGCTCTGTTATGCACGTACACGATATTTGGTGCCGCTTGGCTCTACAACGAAACATCACCGTTGGGTTGGTGGACGCTGAAGCCTCGGCCCAAGGAAGAAACAGAATTAGCCCACCTCTACGAGCGGCGAGAGTTTCCATATCCGGGTGATGAAGAAGCAATGCAAGAATTCATTGCCAAAGGGGGCATGGTCGGCACCACAATCGGTCCAAAAGGGTATATTGAAACGGATAAGGATGCATTTAACTATCAGAAGGAGTTGCAGAACAAGAAGTTCGAGCAAGAAGCACAGAAGTTGTGGCTGAGAATGAGGAATGAGGTTATTCAGGAGCTTCAAGAGAAGGGTTATGATGTGGAGTGAGTTTTTATTCCGAGTTATATCATGTAAGAAGCCTGAGTGAATGCTGAATGGGTTTCTGAAACATTAAGTGATGTTCTATTTTATATTGTGAAATGAAGGCTTAAATAAAATTTGAATGGTTTTATAGATCTCTAATCGTTATATGAACAACCCTTTATTTTTCCAAGCACAAGGGTGCGTGAGCAGTTCTGCTGCAGTTAGGGTTATTTCATGTCTAAGAAGAATGTTGCCCCTAGTGATCTAAAAGAAAAGAGTAATGTTATGTACCATATTATTATCTTACTTTCATCCTACCAAGTAAGGTGTGATATATTCATCACCATTAAATGATAAAAAGTATCCAATAAATTATCATTTAACGGTGATAAATGTGCTACATCTTAATTAGTGGGATTGAAGTATGTTGTATAGAATATTCCAAAATAAAACCATTGGAGCGGCTCTATAGTCACACATGGGGGGTCTCGCCAGTGCAAAAAGTTTTTTTTTTAACATTTTTTTAATACTTTTAGATATATATATTTTAAATAAATTACAACATTATTAAAAAAATACATTCTTAATTACTAAGTAAAAAAAATAAAAATTCAATATCAGATCCCGACTTTTAGTATTTCTCAAAACCATTGAACCATTATAAAGATTTAAGATGCACACGGTTTCAATGGAAAGCACCACACTTTTTTCATTGACTATTGAATCAAATATATACAATTACAGAACCTATTTTAGGTAACTATATTTGTATGTTTGTTGTAATTTTGCAAGAATACAATTTACAATTATTGAAAAGATTTGTAACAGCTAGGATTCTAAACTTGAACTCTGATCAGTTGACGGGGCATGGTTGATGCAATCTTCCTTCATAACCACCACCCAAACGAAACCATTAGCTGTAATCCAACAACACGAGTTCTGCTGCTTGGAGTTGCCAGTTTAAGTGAATAGGAAAGAGTTTTTTCAGCCATTGTGTCATCGACTTTTGACTCTCTTATTAATACCAATCACACAAGCACAACCTTCACAAAAGCCTCTGGTGCCCAACAAAAAGTTTAAGAAAGTGTCTTGTTGCTTCAGTATTGCTCCACAATGTAGCGAGTTTGCCCTTGATGTGCTTGATTCAAAGAAATCGAGATGCTGCTAATGGAAGATATGCTTGGATAAGACCAGTAATCCAACCCCGCACGCTTTAATTTTGCATCATCCACCTGAAATCCTAATGGCTGAAGAAGAAAAGATGCATGTTAATCAACAAAAGTCAATAGCAACTTTATAATAACGGATCAGTCTAGGGCAGTTTATAGATGGAGTCCAATAGCTGATGCAACACTTGTTCAGACTGTAAACTATGAGTTGCTATCAGTACTCCTTCATTGAGGTTCTTAATCACTCTGACTAAATTGTAACTACAAATATTAATTCTCAGCCGCCAATAGCATCCAATTTTGCTTAAATAACTTCAATTTGATTTTTACTTGTAAAGCATACCATGCTTAAATAACTTCACACCAATTCTTGTAGTCATCAGAAAAAGCATGGTTTTCATATGCCACAACATATCCAAATAGAGTACTGAACAAATTCAGATTTTTTCATATATTCAAAAACATTTTCATAACATTTTCGCATCACATGCATAAATTTTCATAAATTTCATATTCGCTCTTTTTGCATAGTTTAGAAACAGAATGTACAAAATTAGCTCATGTCTACATAGTTATGACAAAAAATATTTTCTCTTATACAACTTTCATGTATATGCAGAACACATATTTGAAGTTGTTTTCAGATTTCTTTTCAAAACAAACATGCATATTTTCAAAATCAACCTCATTTCATTTTCTTTTTATGTAAAATCTAGTATAAGAACTCCGCTTACTTGGACTTCTTAACTTCTTGAATTTCTTCAAAACAGTGCTGAACGAAACTTACTCATCACCTATAAGATTACCACGTAATTTTCATAAATGTCCGAAATTAATACATTTTTCAATACTTAAACCTAAAACGCTAAGTAACCTATTTTCCTAGCAATTTCTAAATTTCTTGAAATCCTAAAATATCATAAATTCTCAGATACCTTAATATTCACTTAGAAATCTTTGACTATTTACACTCTAACTTATTTACGGTAAAATAAAAATATATGGCTAACATAAGTACTAAATTACAACAAAGGCCATGTAAAATACCTCTTCAACTTAATATTCTCTTAACATAATTATAACAAAATATATTAAAGTAAAAGGCAAAAATTTCATTTTAAAAAATAGACAATCAGTTTTTTTTTTCTTTAAAGGGTTAAAAATAAATTTCATACTTACTATTTACTTCCGAAATTCATTTGTAAAAATCTTGATACTATATAATATAATTTAAATCCTTATTTTATTTTCTTTATAAGTTTTTATATTTAAAACAAAGACTTAAATGTAATATACAAACAATATAAGGTCCAATATACAACCCGCCCAAAGATAGGGGTGTTTTAAAAAAATAGATAAATTTAAAATTTATATAAAAAAAACATTTTTCTAATAAGACGATTTTTTCAAAGAGAATATTATGCAAATTTTACACTCTCTAAGACCGTATCTAACGGAGAATCTATTTTTCTACCGTCTAGAAAGAACCCAGAAAATAAAAGAGAGATGGGATGTTACTTGTTAGAGCCAGTCAGTTAATCTGAGGCCATGTTTGGCAGTTAGTAGTAGGACTGTAGGAGATCTCTAGTCCGTTTAGGATTAGTAAATAGAAAGTCACTGGGTCTCTCTCTCTCTCTCTATTTATACGCATCTAGCTTGGGTTATTTCTCATCAAACACTTGATAATTACTTTCCTTCCTTCACTTTATTTGCTTTGCTCTCATCAATGGCGGGTGTTATCAACCCTCTGTTTATTGAAATATCAGAAGCGAATCTTCAAGCGGGCGAAGTTCCAACTGCGAGCAGGGTCGAAGTTCGCTTGCCCCGTGCTTCTCTAGGAATCGGCGGCAGCGTTTTCCTGCACGATGATCTCATATACCCTTCGAGGACTTTATTTGTCGTCGAAGTTCCTTCCTCGATGTTCGCAGCACCGGAACAGCACAGTCACTACCTTTACACTGAGATCTTGTCGAATCTCATCAACCTCAATATCGGCCGTGTCGACGTTCAGAGACTACACGCCATGGCCTGGAGAATCATGTCTTTCGCAGTGCAACGGCCGCCGGGGTACTCCATCGTGGTCGTGTTGGCCGGGTACGTTAACATGGGAATGGCAATTACCAGAAGCAATCGACCAAGGAATCGATGATGAGGTCAGCGATGATGGTCATCATGAGGACTCGGCAGTAGCCGATGGCGGCGAGTCGAGTACAAGTAGTACTACTGATCCAATCGACCAGTTGATGGAGAAGGGTAGCTTTGTTGCGAGCAAGGAGGAGGAGGCCGATGAATTGGGTACGTGCAGCATATGTTTGGAGGATTTTTCATCGTCGGTCGGAGCTGAGCTTCTTCGCACGGATTGCTCTCATATTTATCATCGAGATTGCATAATGCCATGGTTGGCTAAGTCCAATAATACGTGTCCAGCATGCCGAGCTAGCCAAACTCATGCATTGATCTAATTAGCTTATATATTCTCGATCGATCCCTTTTTGCAGTTTTTAGGATTAGAAGCTTTGATTTTTTTTTTCTTTTTTCTTTCTATACATTTGGAGAGGGTGTTTCAAATCCAAAACTTCCATTTTAGAGGTCGGGAGTTTATGCCAATAGGTTACTCAGAAGCTTTGATTTCATGAATTTTAGTTCATGTACACCATTTTTTTTTTTTTGTATATATATAATTTCTTAGGTATTTGATTTCTGTAATTTGATCATCTTTATGAGTTTTAAATTTATTTTTAAGGAAAAAAAATAATTTATTTTGCAATTTAATTTATTTATTTACTTTTTAAGTTCGTCCAGTACCATTATATATCTATCATTTACTACTCCTTCCATTGAAATTATTAGCCAGCCAATTAATGACAGATTTACCATCCTGGATTTGTGATATGTTAAACCAATAAACATGTGACACGTGTTATTTTTGACACGATCATATGAAAAATAATAAAACAAATAAATGGAAAGAATTACATAGCTTAAAAAAAAAAAAAAACCCCCGGCCTAGATGATCAGGATCCAAGAGGTTGGGGTGGGAACTAGAGGTGGCTGGCTTCTCACAAGGTGTTGATGATGACGTGCCAAAAAGTGACACGTGTCATGTGTTTATTGACTATATCATGATGGTATCATGAATGCCACGTGCATGGCAAACTTACCATATATTATCGAGTTTATTTTGATGATACATTAACTACATGATGAGTTTCTAATAATGTATACGTACATGATTAACTATTATTTATAATTTCCAACTCAAAAATAAATAAAGAAAAAGATAAGAGTCTGTCAATGGGATTACTCAATAATCAAGTTATGAATAATTTTTCTCATTAGTTATAATTCACCGTCTCACACCATATAAAAAAAAACTCCATACTCTATGAAAAAAAAAATTGTCAGGTGTGAGGTGTAGAGATCATGAATAGTACGTAGCTGATGTATAGTAAAATCCTATTAATATAAAGATCAGCTAGTTTTATTTTATTTTTTCCTAAACCGTGTTTTGGGCTTTTTTCTCTAAACCCTAAATTTAGTTGTTAATCTTTGTTTTAACACTAAGTTTTTTTTTTTTTTTTTTTTTTTATGAGTTTTATAATTTTTTAAAACACTGAAATTAATTGTTAGTATTGATTATTAACAATTATTAATTTTGCTAGTGTCTTGTATTGACTCATTGAGTTAAATTTGGTATATAATTACTAATTATGTGCTGTTTATAATAATTATAAACAAGTACTCTATATATAATTACACACCATTTTTCAGATTATATATATGTTATTATATATATATATACTAGATTATTAGTCTACTTATATTATAATATAAGTATATTATTTTATAATAACTAACAGATATTAGTATAGTATTAAATTTAACTATATAAGTAATAGACTTTCAATATGATCCAAGTATATATGATGATCACTATATAAATAATACATATTTTTATAACTTATGTATACTAAGATCGGAGTTGGAGGTATAAGTCGAAGGCAGATGCCGATGTGGAGTCGGCGTCGATCGATTCGACTCTAACTCCGATCGACTATGTGAAATTGAATTTTTGAAAGTGAATTTTCTTTCTCTATCTTTTCTAGTCAATGATAGGAAAAATAGAAAAAAATACCAAAGATTTGGATTATATATATGAGTCGGTTAACCTAGGTAGAGCCATGTTTAGCAGTTAGTCGTTTGGAGATCTCCAAGTCTGATTAGGAGTACTATTTGTTTTTTACTCCGTTTAGGATTAGAGAATTTGGCTTGCATGCAGCCTGGCCTTTTAGGATTAGTAATTTTTGCTTTTCAGAGTCCGTTTAGGATTAGAGATTCACTGTGTCTCTTTCTCTCATCACCCACTAGTACTTTTATTGTCGATCTTTGATCATTTCTCGCTCTCATCAATGGCGGGTAGTAGCAACAATGTATATCTTCATTTATCGGAAGCAACTGCTCAATCCAGCGAAGCTGATCTAACTCATGTGGGTAGGGTCGAAGTTCGCTTTGCCGACGGTGGCTTCCAAAACTTATGGCGAAGCATCATGAATCGCGATGGCGTCGTAGATCCATTCGATTATCCCATGAGCCCTCCGACCTCTACGTTTGTCATCCAAGTTCCTGCCCACTTGTTCCCGTACCCGGACCAGCACATTCACTACCTTCAGACTGAGATCTCGTCGAGTCTCATCGACCTTATCGATCCTGAAAATCCGAATCGCCTCAACGTGGCCCGGAACATAGCGTCCTTCGCAATGCGCCAGTTTGAGGCCGGCGCTGAAGCTCGAGGGTCCCGGCCGGGGTATTCCATCGTGGCCGAGGTGCGTATGTTGCAGTCAGAAGTATGGTTCGAAGAAATATTGGATGAGGCTGGTCGGGAATCGGCGATCGAAAAGTTGATCGAGAAAGGAAGACTTGTTGCGAGAAAGGACGATGAGGATCATGAAGTACTGGGTACGTGCGGAATATGTATCGAGGATTTTTCATCGTCGGTCGGAGCTGAGTTTCTTCGCATGGATTGCTCTCATATTTATCATCGAGATTGTATAATGCCATGGTTGGGCAAGGCCAATACGTGTCCAACATGCCGAGCCAAACTGTATTGAACTTAGCTGCTTCCTGTCTTTTCTCTTCTTTCCCTTTTCTTCTCTCTATTTGACTTCGTCTCATAGCGAGAAAGCTTTTGATTTTAATTTCAGTTGTAATAGTACGTATGATTTAGAGAAATAATGCTTAATCGTTAATTTTAAAATTTTCTTACGAATTAAATTATACATGCTAAGTCGACAATACGAAAGATGTGTCCTAGCAATTATTATTAGCCTCGGTTTGGATTAGAAATTCATTTTAATTTATCTCATTTTATCGTTACAATTTTTTTAAAATTTTTATATAAAATATAATAAACAATTTAATTTTTTCAAATTATAAAATAATAATAATATTAAAAAATAATATTCTAATAATATTTTATTCAACACTTCTAAAATCATCCCAACTCATTTATAAAATCATCTCAACGCTCTAACAATATATTTTTTTGGTATAATTGTTATGTAATTTGTCGGTATATTCTTTCTTAAAGCTTGTAATTTAAGATCATTTTATTTCCGTTTTCTATATTTTTAAATTGTCATATATGTAAGTATGTATGAATCTTGTGCTTTTTGATAGATTTACAAAATACTAAAAGATAATGCTACTACTATAGTGTCTCATTTTGTCCCTTCATTTTGATTATTTATGCGTTTAATTTTTTTTTTAAAAATTCTTTTACTTACAGATTAAGAAATGACTATTAAAATATTGATATATTTTTTATTTTTAAAAATATTAAAAATATAAAAAAAAGTAAAATTTATACTAATGGATATGCTCAACGGTCAAACTACGGCACACTAGCATTACCCATAGTCGCTAAGTATTACACTTTTTTCAAAAACAAAAAAAAAAATATATATATCTATAGTTGAATTTTTAATTGCTATTTGAGTTCGACAACCGTTATCATCAAACTACTTTTTTAGATTTAGTTTATTTTGACAATTCTTCTTAATTTATTTTAGTTCATTTTATCTGATTATTATAATTTTTTTAAATTTTCATATAAATTAAAATAAATAATTCAACCTTTTTAAATATTAAAATAAAAATAATATTAAAAAATATATTATAATAATATTTTATATAATTTTTAATTTTAATCTCAACTTATTTTATCTCATCTATAAAAACAAACCGCTTGTCAAAATTTGCCACGTAGAATGAACACGGGAAATGTGGCAATTTTGATCACTTCAACGTCCGTCATATATATTAAAACAAATAAAAATTACCTAAAAGAACCTCCAATATACATGAGGTAGAGATTGGAATTTGGAACAGGTGGCGGTTCTCTACCATATCCACCCTCATGCTTTTTCTTTTTTTCTTGTTTAAAAATAGAATTATTTAATATTTGTTTTATATGTGGGACTCGTCTAAAACTTTCACGTGTAAACAGTTCATTGACTATGACACAGCGCGTAATGTCACATGAAAAGCTTACCATTACCAAATTTATTTCAAGGATAGATATTTGTAGTTTCTTTCGAAATCACAAAATATATATATATATGTATATATATTTATATATGTAGGGGAGGAAATTTACATAAGAGCAACACTAGTTTGTCGTCTCAACTTGACCGCTCAAGTTGACTGCTGGTCAAAATTTTTTTTTTTTTTTACTTAGTGATTAAGGAAGTGATTTTAAGTGTATTAGATTTTTTTTTTTTTTAAATCTTTAAATGTATTAAAAAAATATAAAATAAAAAAAAAGCCTAATGGTAAGGGTAAGGCGGCAGAGTAACCCCACCCTTTACATAATAACTGGGTTAGATTAGTGTTAGATACAATATCGAATAATAAATTAGAACTATCTTCATAATTGAAAATATGAGATACCAAAACAAATGAACTAAATTCCGTTTTATATGCAAACTTATCATATAAAGCATCATAAATGTATTTTGATCCCCATATATATCATCTTTCAAAAGAGCTAAGGTGGGAGAGACCATAAGTTAATGATCATATTGTTTACACTCTTCTATATAGTATAACTTTTGATTTTGTAAATTTCGCAATATTAGCCTCTATGGGATTTCTTATAATTTGGATATGCTATTTTGTTATGATCAAAGTTAAAAGTTTAACTAAATTAGTATCCAACAATTTTATAGTAGTTGGATCAATGGTTAGGTTTTTAACAATTGGTATGAGAGCATAAACCACGTCACAAGTTTAAATCACGGAAGGGGCGACCTATAGTTTGGATTAAAATGTTTTGGTACTATATATGGATATAGTGTTAAACCCTTGAATACTAATGATAAGTAAAGCAGACGAATGTGAAAGGATTACCACCAAGCTGTTAGTGTCGATAGAGTAGGTCACCGTGGATGTTGGATTCGGCAACGTATTAGAATGTTATGATTCTAAGTGTTAAAAGTTTGACTAAATTAGTATCCAACAATCGGAATTTTTTTTTTATTTTATCAATGATTGAATCTTTAACATATTTTAAGGTCAATCTATTAAGAATAGAGCTCCTTTCNCCCCCCCCCCCCAAAAAAAAAAAAAAAAGATAATTTGAGTTGTAGTCTCACTCAACCCCACCAAGAACATAGTAACATAGTAATATACTGATATCTAGCTGGTGAGCATAAGGTTCATCTCCTTGTCATCGTGTCTATGAATACTTGAATCCATGACCTTTAAATCCATCAAAGCCATGTTGGGACTCGGGAATAAGGCCTCTTACCATTAAGTGATCAGTACTCTTGATGGTCTTCATCTTGTGTCTCATCAATTTAAAGGACTCAAATCGGATTCCATTTCAAGGACTACAAATTTCACTTTTTGTGAAATATTTTTTTTTTTTCGATGAATCGAAGCGACACATGACTAAATCTCAGTGGATCGTGGCAGCAAGGCCACTCTACCTCATACAATACCTCATACAATACCCCGTCTCATATTGTAAATATATATTTATATATATAAATTTCAACATGACAAGGTTTATATATATATAAATATAGAGATACGATCGACATACGATCAAAGACTTTATTTGGATGATTCCATGGAATTAAGTTCTTTAACCCATAAAGCATGACTAATCGTAGGTGCATGTGTGTGGAAGAGGAGGGGTCATGTGTACTTAAATTGATAGATAGCAACTTACATCCATCCGAAGCCATGAATGCTGAAATAGCAAAAGAGGGACTATCCCTCTTCTCTTCTTTTTGTTGCATGTCCAGTTTCTTGAACCAGGAACCTAGCTTTGAGGTGTTGCTGCTATACAATTAAGTTAGCATGGCAATGTTTAGCACGCGGTTTTAGCTAGCAAAAAGAGCTTATTTATATATGTTAGTTTAATAACCTAGCTAGCTATAACTTTTCCAGCTCAGGCTTTGTGAGAAATTAGCGATTTCTTTTCGATTGCTTTTGCAAGAATCTTCATCTTTTGTTCTCAATCAATGAAAACAATTATGGACATCCATCTTTCTTCCTGTCTTATTTTCTCTTTTGGTTCTCAATGATAGTCATCTCATAACNTCAACAATTTACTTACCAACTTTTCATCCCCAGTTTGGAAAAGGCAAGTATCCAGAGACTTGTTCTGCATGAACTCGTATACTAAAAGCCTGTGGCGCCCTTCACAGCAAAAACCAATCAATCTAACCAAATTTAGATGATGGGTGCTACTTATAGTTGCAACCTGCATTCTAAATTGTCTCTCTCCCTGATGCTCCATTTCCTCAAGTCGCTTTACCGCAACCAGCGTTTTGTTAGGAAGAGTTCCTCTGTACATAGCTCCAAATCCTCCACTTCCAAGCTTCTCCGTGAACCCCTTGGTCGAGCGCTGGAGTTCCCTGTACGAGAACTGGATTGGAGCACAAGATGCATACTCGAGAAGAGCATGTTTACCTGACAATCGCCCAAATCTGGTGCTGCTCCACCACCACCATAATGTATGCACCAAGGCAAGCCAACCTAAGACCGAACCCAGAACCACAGCAGACACTGCTCGAGCAGGCATTCCCCCATCGTCGCCCTTCCTGACGACCTTCTGTACATAAGGCAATGGGTTCTGAATCGCCGGCGAGCAAACCTTGACATAGGAAGTGCTTGGGAGCGCCGGATTATAATACCCAGTTATAAAACCTGGTATCTTATAGTAACACATCCCCGTCCCATCCGACAATATTGTCGAAGCATCGCAAATAGGATTGACAAGGCAATTCGACTTACAGGCGGATATGCCCACAAAAAAAACTTGAGAACCTTCGACAGCAAATATGCTTTGAGGTGGGTATGTTAAGAACAGGGTATGCTCCATAACCAGCATGGTCAGATTCCCTGGACAATCTTCAGTCTTCAGCTTTCTCTGACACCCTTTCCTGCTATCTTTTGGATCAACCTGCTCGAAATTCTCAGATGGACAACTGCAAATTGGATTCGTACCATTATAACTGCATATCCCCATATCCCCACAGTATCCAAAGACTCTACATTGATCCTCGACAGCTACCCATCTCACTGTTAGAGTCCCACTTCCTCTAGCAGTACTATAAATCCTCAAGTTCCCATCATTATCTAACCTCAAAAACCTTAGCATATCACTGCCCTCATCATGGTCGTTACTATAAGCAATTATAGCCCTGCCAGGAATGGAGCGATCGAAAACCGACAATGTTCCATTAGACAGTAATCCCAAACTTGGGGAAGTTAAATTTTCGCCATGTGAGGAACCCAAACGTCGACTCCAATACACAGTAGTATCATCCCACTTAAGCGTAATATTACCATATTCAAGAAGACCAAACGAGAACAACCCATTTCGCAAAGAGTTTTGAGTAGAAAAATTCTGCCACGGCACGATTGTGTCGGTGGGGTGGTCGAATGAAGACCAGACCGGGAAGGCTCCATTCCTCATGAGGACAAGGTTGCCATGGTCATCGAGGGAGGCGGAGGAGACACCGAGGCCAACGGTGGAGGAGTTCCAGACGGTATGGCCAGAGCCGTTGACGAGTCGGAGGTCGCCTGCATTGGGATGGAACTGAAGGTAGGCTGCAGAGTCGACGGGGGTGGTGCCTGCAGACCAGATTGGGATGCCTCCAGAGTAGACAATGGCAGCCAGGAAGTGAGGGGAGTTGGGGGGGTTGAGGGGTATGAAGCCGAGGGAGAAGGTGTTGTTTGGGGAGGACCAGATTTGGCTTGTGTTGGAAGCATAAAGGGTTGAGCCTGGAGAAATTGTGGTCACTGCTAATAAAATGGTGGGAAGGAAGACGATGAGGATGGAGAGTAATTGTATTAGTAATAGGCTTTGGATTTGGAGTGTCATTTCTTTTGTGTCTGGGGATGTTTATTCGGTTAATTTCATCAATTTCTAGGGACATGGGAGGCTGCTGTGTCGATCAATTCGTGGAGATTAAATACAGAGAAATGCGTGGAAGGTTCAAACTTCAAAGGGGACTGTTAAGTTCATAGAAATTAGACTTTGGTCCTTTAATTGAAGGAGACAGGAGGCTTTTTCTACGCCAATGAATTGCATGCTCCAATTACCTGAGTTTCTAGAACGCTTTTGCGTGTGCTTAGTAATCAATTTGTGATCATTTTTCTTTCCAACCGTTCGAAAGTTCAACGCAGGCCGTATAATTTTTACTTTTTATTTTTTACTTTTGTTCTTCTGGGTCAAAAGTCCAACGGGGTCAAAAGTCCTTCACGAAGTCCCAACTTTCTAACGGAGACAATTTGTATTTCCTTTCCCTCTCATTCTTACTGGTTCGCATGTTTAATATACGAGAATAATTAAATAGGTAAGAAAAAGAAAGAAAAGGAAATTGCAGGTCAGAACTCAGAATGACCTAAAAGGCCAACCCATGACTTTTACAATTTTCTCTCTTCTCCAATTTGCTTTCTGGTTCAATTCATAAGTTGCTGTTTATTTAGCAGACCACCATAAATTTTACCAATTCTAGGGCATCAGACAGACTGACCCAACTGGAAGCATTGAATTGGCGTTGTAGCAAAATAAAAAAACATAATATATTAAATCCATAAATCAAATAAAAAGTACTTTCATCAGAAGGAACTGAGTTGAATTAATTTCTTTCATTGCTGTTGCTTTGTACAACGAAAACAGGACTTATGTTGACAATACACAACAAATATTACAAAATGAATTAGTCATAAGAGTTGCTGCAACTGATTATAAAACCCTACAAGTATGTAAGTAGGAAAGAAAACTTGCTAGTAACTACAATATTTTCCTCCACAATTCACTGTTGAATGTCAAGCCGCCAAGTGAAGCACTAAAAAGAATATGGAATCCAGCAATGCCAGCAGGGTATGCAAAAATATAAGCAGATTTTTTGCACCAATGGGCTGTAAGAGATGCAGTACGGATATTCCTGGATATTTTCCCATCTTATTTGAAATGGTCTTGCTTAATGATTGCATCAAAATCAGGGCGCAGTTCATCATCAGCATTCTGCTTCCAAATTTCACCATTTTCATGGACAAACCATGATACTTGAGGAGACAGTGATGCATAGATATCTGCATATATTCAATATAGGCGATCATTACTCCAATGTCATTTGAGAACATTGTTTCTAGGTGGCTAGAAATCACTAGTGATTCATTCACACGATCGAAGGGAGGCTGGCAACAAAACATAGCTTAAGAGCATTTGATCAATGGTATAACTAATCCTGATTAACCACGACTATTACTAGATTTTAATAATATCACTTGAGAAGTGCATATGGAATTCTCCAGAAGTGGATTCTTGGTTTAGAAAGTTGGCTCAATTATCAGGATCAAATGGTAAAATTGCTATATATTTCTAATTGGAAATCAATATCAAATGGACGAGCTTATATTATTATCCTAATGTGGGCACAGAGAATTGGAGGCAGTTTTAGTTTAAGAGGAGCAACTCATAAGCTAACTTCAGCAAGAAGTTTCTATGTCATTAGTTCAGCCTATGTTAAAAATGTGTTTCATCAAGGTGGCATCATCAGTACTACCTTCTCACACGTACACAAAGACAGACAAAAAAGACAACTCAAAGTTAGAGGTAGTACACATATATAATACTTCCTTAGATATCCTTGCAAAGGAAAGAGCTAAGAACATCAAATATTTCAAACTTAGATTTCCTAGCTAAGCAAATATTCCATATTTATATTTTCTAACTAGTATACCATGCTGAATTCATATTTTTATTGTTTCTAAATATAAATGGTCTTTCCTTTTCCAGTGTATCAAAAATGAATTGTAATATCGAATGAGACTCGGTAGAGCTGACAAATATCGGATGCATGTTATAAAGGAAAAAGGCCATATGTCCAAAGACTTGTAATGAACCAATCACATCGTGTTAGCAGGGTTCTTCATGCCAATGAAGTTGGAGGCTAGTAGGCTCTGAGTCGTTTATAGAGATGTATGCAAATCAGATTATGGAATTACATCTATACTGAACTAAATATTATGTGCAAAAAAATGAAAAAGAACAAGTCAATGGTAGTAGACTCATGACACATGGTGGGGGGAGCGATTGGTAGCTTACAACTAATGTCACAAGAGGGGGCAGAGCCCTAAGTTACCATGCTTTGGTGGAGCATAAACATGGTCAGCTTACATGTGTTACACATCTTTTAACGTTCAGGGGAGCGTGCTTTGACATCTGCCATTGTCTTTTTTCTAAAAAAACATATACAACGATTACATTACCTACTGTCACAAGACTGGCTAGTGATAGATTTGTTTTTTTTATATAAGTGGCTATTTATAGATTTGTGAACTGGTCTTCTGTTCTGAATTTCAAGGAGAATGCTTGTGTGTAATAAGTGGTGCCTAGGCTATCAACCAGCATGCCAATTGATGGATGTTTCTATTCTAGCCCGGTCACCCCCACCCTGGCATGAATATGCTAAACTGGGAAGGTCCAAACAAAACCAAACACTAAAATCACAAGAGTAAATTGCATGTCATATACATCCATCTACTC
>QEOT01122424.1:0-27607 GCA_003123785.1 Pterocarya stenoptera | reverse complement strand
ACCGTCGAACAATCAAAGAAAAAAAAAAACTTCTGGAATCTTCAACTCTCCTTTTCTTTTATTTTTCCCCTGAAAACAGAAAGGAAAGATCCGAAAATATGATTTCTGTTCCTTTTTTCGTTTTCTGAAATCTTCAAGGCAACCAAACGGCGGGAAGAAACAACAAACCGTCGAGATGGTAGGAAAAACAAAAAAGGCTGATCAACGGAAGGATATGAGTCATTATATAGATAGATTCTTGAAGGGGCAAAGAAGATCAGAGAAGATTACGAAGGTCCTGAATCGGAAACACAAAAGAACATCAATAATTAGCGTAATATTACATCAAGAACCTGAAAAGAGAGGAGAAGTAACTACACCTTATTCGGAGAAGATAATAGATGGGGAAGAGAGTCGTGAACCAGACAGTGAGTTCTGACTAGAGGCCGGGATTTCTCTAAAAAGGCACCAGCAAGTCTATAGAAGACTCGAGAAGCCGCGGAATCGCGTAAAGAATATTTGTGGCTGGCTGCAGCTGAAAACGATAAATAATTGCGATTTATTACTTTTATTGATTTTTTTAATAATTATCTTTTTTTCTCATGATGAGTGAAATTATGAAAAAATGAGAATTAAAGAATTAATTAATAGTATATATTTTTAACCACGAAAAGTGTATAATAATTTTTCTTTTTAAAATATCAACTCTTCCAAATTACCTTTTTCCTTAAGGAATTAAGTTTTTCAGGTCCAACAAAAACAAAATAGAAAAGCTCTATTTAGATAATTGATGTAGTCCCACAATATACGAACAAAAAAAGTGTTAGGTTCATTAAATGATCCCGTAAAAATAAAATTTGTAAATTAACTTATTCTTTAGAATCACAATAACGCTTGCCTTTTTTTGAAATATATGATAGTTAGTCATTATTAATGTATAATCTTATCTCATTAATTGTTATTTTCTTTTAAGATCTTTTATATTATCTACCATTATTTTTAATTCAGGTCTTATATTATAATCTATACATTTTAAATCATATAAATCTCGATAAGTAGCACTATAAGCAAAATATTATTCTACAAAAACAATAAATATCATAAAATAACAATTAAATAACAATAAATATCAATAGGATTTTAGACTCAATGGAGAAGACTGGATGCCAATGAATTTTAATGATAATAGTGAATGTAAAAGGCTGAAATAATATTAGACGATTAATAATTTGAGAAAGGGAAGAAAAAGGATAAACAATTTTGGAGTATGTTGGTAATTTCAAAGAAACTAACGGTAAGAATGTATTGTAAGATGGTCTAATATTTTGTGGTAATGTCTCCAAAACTGTATATAGTTTTAGAGTTACAGAAGAACAAGGTGAAGGATAGGGAAGAGATGGAGGCCTAGCATAAGAAGATTTGGGGCTTTATTCTTGACTTTGTGGATGACATAATTTTTCTTGTAAGAATTTTTGGGATAAAAAATCAAAAAGAGAATTAGATTCCCCTTTAATATGTTCAATATCATAATAAAAAATACTTAATATAGCTTACCATATAGTAAATATTTGTTTAGCAGTCAGTTCTTTACATCTTTAATTAAAACTTCATTGGCTGATTTTCAATCTATTGTAAGTAAAAACTTTTAATTTAACAAATCATCTTAAAATTTAGATATACATAATAAAATAACTAAAATTTCTTTTTTAATAGTACTATAATTCTTTTGGGCAGGATCTCATTATCTTGAATGGAACCGAACAATCTGTTCAGATTCAGTTGATAATTTTTGCTTCATAATTTCTCCATAACCAAGATCAAATGCATCTGTTTCAATAATTTTAAAAGTATGAGGTGATGGGAGTCCTAAGCATGATAATTTTTTAGAGTGGTGCTAGAGCCACCGTTGGTAGCTCCCGCTGGGAGCTACCGCTGGCTCTAGTAGCTCTTTTTATGTGTATTTTTTTAATTCTTTTTTTATATAGATGTTTTTAACAATTTTAAATATTTTAGAAAAATAAAAAAATTCATAATATTATTAAAAAATATTTTCTTAATCACGAAGTAAAAAAAAAAATCATTAAAAAATACTTCCTTAATCACGAAGTAAATAAAAAAAATTATTTTTTTATTTTACTTCATGATTAAGAAAGTATTTTTTAATAATATTATGAATTTTTTTTATTTTTTTAAAATATTTAAAATTGTTAAAAATATCTATATAAAAAAAAATTTAAAAAATATACATAAAAAACACATTATAGAGCCAGTGGTAGCTCCCAGCGGGAGCTACCAGCGGTGGCTCTATCTTTATTCAATTTTTTAAGGTGAGACTTAATTTGTTTTATAATATTTGTATGCGATTTTGTCCGTGATGGTGGATTCTTTTTTTAATCTTTTGAATAATGATTTACATAATGGACTGAGAAATTGATAAAAATTTGCAACATAATTAAGACTTCCCAAATTTTTTTGTAATTATTGCTTATCTTTTATTTCATCAGAAATTTTATTAGCAAATTCTATTGCTCTACTAATTGGTATAATAGTTCATTGATAAATATTATGTCCAAAGAACCTAATTTTATTTTGAAATAATTTTATTTTTAGTGATAAAACAACTAATCCATTTTGTTTAATAATTTGAATAAAAGCATTTAAATGTTTCCAGTGCTGTTCAATAGATGAGGAAAATATTAACACGCAATTTATATAAACTATTGAAAAGTGAGTAAAGGGAATAAATATTTCATTCATAATATTTTAGAATTCACTATGAGTATTTTTTAATCCAAATGACATAACATTTCATTCATAACGTACAAATAGGACTATTATTTTATACCTGTCTTTTTCAACAATTTGGATTTGCCAAAATCTACTCTTCATGTCAAATTTTGAAAATACAGTAGTATTATAAAGACGAAATAATGAATCTTTCTTTTTGTAAATTGGATATCTAATCCATTGTAATACTTTATTTAATGGTTTATAGTTAATAACTAACCGAGGTACTCCTCTTTCTAATTTTGTCTATTTTTGAACATAAAAAGCAACACAATTCTATGTTGACTTGCTTTTTCTAATTAATCATTTTGTTAATAAATCATTAATTTCTATTTTACGAAATTTTAATAATTTATTATTCATTTGAATCGGTCTAGCTAGCTTTAGTAAGAATATTCTTTTTAGAAAATTCTTTTTCATAAGGTAATTTAACTATATGTTGTTTTTTATTTCAAAAAGTATTGGGTCAGTTAGAGCATACTTATTTTTCAATTATAATTTTAAAATTATTAATTTTTTGAATTAGTAATGGGTCTTTTAATTGTTCTTAAATTATTTTATATTTTAATTCTTGTTTTAAGAAATTTATCTGTTTTTCTTTTCTTTTAATCCTATTTTTTGTTAAAAGATTAATTTCTTTAGTTAATGAAACTTCTTTTAGGGAGTTAATTTCTTTTGATACAAGGGAAAATAAAAATTTAAATTGAATATCTTGTCCTAGTATTTTAGTAGAAATTCATTCTTCTGTTACGGAAAAAGGATAAAGTAGGACAAAAAATGGATTTTCTAATATTACTTTAGTGTTAACATTTTTTACTAAAATAAATGTTGTTTTAAAACAAATTCTATTATTACAAATATGTGCATTAGATAATTTATAATTTATGTTTAATTTTGTTCCATTAGTTTGGGAAAATATTTCTTTTGTTTTTTTAAAATGTTTGGAAGGTATTAATCTTTCTTGTATACAATTTAAATATACTCCTGCGTCTAATAAAACAATTATAGTAAAAGAAAATTCTTGATTAATAGAGACTGTTACTTCAGTATACCATTTCTAAAAATTTATCCTATCAAGGATATTAATAAAATTATCTATTTTGCCTTCAATAACTATTGTTGAACAATTTTCTTGTTCTTTATTAGGAGAAGTATTTATATTTTTGTCTATTTTTAATAATAAAATTTCTTGTACTAATTGTTCATTTGAAACTTCTAGTTTAACATTAGATGTTTTCAAATTTCTAACTTCTTGTTTTATTTCATTGACTTCTTGTTGTAAATCCTATAATGTAATTTTTTATGTTTTTGTTCTAGATTTTCCTATTATTTTTGAAAAAATATATGGTTTTGAAGAAGTTATTGAAGTAGTTTCATTAGTAAAAGTATACTTTAGTTTTACCAAATAATCTTTTCTTTCTCGTGGATCATTAATTTTGTCAATTAATTCTAATATCATATCTTCATGTTTTAAGCGTACATTAATGGTTCTATTATAAATACAATTATTCTTATCTAAGCATTTACAGACATGTACCTCATCTTCTTCTGATTCACTATCAGAAGATTGCTCTTAAAAACTTGATTATTTTAATTAATAGATTTCTTCTTCTTTTGAAGAGTTTTCCTCTTCATCACTTGAATATATTATAAAAATATTTAATAGTTTTTCTTTTAATATTTCAGATATATCTAATTTATTAATATGTTGTTTAACTTTACAATTTGATTTGTAATGTTTAATTTTTTCACATTTATAACAAACAATTTGTTTTTTCTTTTTATTACACTTTTTTGGATTTTTTTTATTGATTTATTATATATTTATTTATCTTTTGTCTTTTTATAAGGTCGTTTATATTTTTCGTTTTTTGTTAGGATTATTCTTATAAATTATTTTTCCTTTTTTGTATCTTCTTGAATGAGCTAATAATGGGCTATAACCAAATTATTCACAAAAGGTACCTAATTCTTTTTTAGTAAATTTCTTTTCTTTATCTATTTACTTTTTTAATTTTAGATCATTTCACATAATTAAACCAGTTCTATTAATAGTAGTTATTATATTACAATACGTGAGATTAAAAAAATGAATAATACCAACTGGTTTTATTAATGATTCTTGTATGTTTTGTGCGAAGTAATATGGAAGTCTGGCTATAAATTTTTCTTTCCAAATTGGTTGTCGATAGTCATTTCTGATCATAACTTTAATTAAAAATACATCTTTATATCAACATAAATCAGATAATTGAGGACATCTTAAATTAATTAGCAAATCGCTAGTTCTTTCCTTAAATTGAATATGATCACCAACAAAGTATTTGGTTAATACAAATATTAAAGTATTAACAATATCTTCTAATGATTAATTATTTTTTGTTTTAATCATTTACATATTTTCATCATGTTTATATAAAGTTAATATTTTTATTCTTTGTTCATAAGAAAAATAATGATCCCACCAACCTTTTAATTAGTCAATAAAACCTGTAACAATAATATAAGTTACTTGATGATTAGTTTTTCTATTACTTTTATAAACATTAGCAACCATAATCATTTTTTGGAAATGATTTAATATTTCATATTTAGATAATCCATCTATATTCTATTCATATAATACATTTGATGCAAAAACAGATCTTACTATATATTCCCTTTCTTTGAATTGCATATCCGGTGGAGTAGGCCTCGGATGCCAATTACAAGTAATAGAAACATGATATTTAGAATCCCTACCTAAAAAACTATTAACATGATCTCTTCTAATCTTATCTATTTCTGTATTTTTAAATTGATTTTCAATATGACTAGTTTCATAATCAGATAATATAGATGAGTCTGTCTTACTTAATACATTAATATGAGGTTGCTTTGAAGTAGATACGATATTAGTAATATTTAATTTTTCTAATTTATTACTGATTTTTTTCTAATAAATCATTTTTTATTTTAGAAAAAATAGTTTTTAGATGAGATGAGATTTCATGGGGAACAAATAAATGGAGTTTCTTTTGCCTCTTTAATAGTGGGATTAATAGGAGATAGTTGGATTTCAATTCTTTCTAATTATTTACTCATGATTTTTAGATATAAATTGGTATAATTGTTTTGTGGGATTATATTATCAGTGTTTTTACTTTTGTTGTATTATATTTTTTTATTGGTGAAACTAATATTTGAGTATTTCTTTGATTGTACTTAATGGCTTCAAAAGGGGTATTCTCCATAAACAGTTTGGTTATTTTCTTTTTTTATCCATTGTTTAGTAGTCATCTTTATGGTTGATAATTAGTTTGATTTATAGATTTCAAATCATTTAAAGAAAGGTATACTAATTTCTATTTCTTCTAAATACTCATAATATTTTTCTAGAATATAACCTCTTTCTATTTTTGTAAAAGTTAAGAAAAATACTAATCTTTTCTGTTTATTTTCTTCTTTCATATAATCTTATTTGAGATATTCTTTATTGATTTTAAATTCTTATTTACTTAGGGTGTATATTTGGGCATCATCTCCAACTACTTATGAATATGTTGGAGAAAAAGATTGTTCTTTTACTTGTTCAAGATTATGAGAGGTGGATGTCATATCTGAATGATTAACAATATATATTAGTGTATTAATAATATTTCCATTAATAACTCCCTGAATATGTGTGTCAAGATTCTGGGATCTGGTGTCAAAGTTTTGAAATTTATTTCGAGAAATTGATCTGAGTGTATGATAACTAGAAGATGTTGGAGAAGAATAATGTGATTGTGACACAGATCTTCTAAAAGGTTGAAAAGCAATTTAGACTATTTCGTCCGTTTTTTTATCTATGTATTATAGATCATCTCTAGAATTAATTTCTATCTTAGGTAATGGAGCGATATCTTCTCATTGTCATTCATTAGGAAGTGTACTTTGATTCCAATTAATTTGTTTAGGAATTTATACAATAGAATTTTGTGTACTAAATTGTAATAATAATGTATATCCTTTTGGATTGGTAATGAGAGCTTGTGGCTCTAATGTTGTTTTCATTAGTTTATAATGGATCATAAATACTACTGTTAAGGATGTGATTCTTTCATTATATGATAATTGTTTATTTTAATATTTAATGTTAAAGCATGTAGGCTATTAGTATCAAATAATGAAAGAAAATAATTAGGATAATAGTTAAATATATTGGGCATTGGAAGAAGCTTGATTCTACCATGCCAAGTAATGAATTATGTAAATTATAGTGTCTCCCATCTCTTAGACATAGTAATATTGGTGTATTTAATCCGCTTCTAGTGAGTGATTTTATAGTTACTTGTACTAATCCAATATGTATGAAAGAATATTTCTGTTATTTGTGATGTTTAATAGCTTCTTTTGTTAATAACTGTAATGATTCATAATCATTACTTAATCTAATGGTTTTTTCTACTGTTTTAATAGTATAACTAGTAAAAAATGATAATTTAGAAGAAAAAGTGAAATATTTGTATATTTGATTTTTTGAAACATTAGGAATTGCCCAATTTTCTAAATTTCTTTCTATATTTAGTATACTATAATCTTCCTGGTTGATGTTATCAAGTCGCATGGGAATACTAGTAGAAGTCTAGTAGATTCGTAGGATTTAAATAAAAAGGTCATTGAAATAGGTTTTTAAAACAAAGATTTCCTATATTCAAAAAGAAATAAGTATATTAAGAATTTGAGGGAACACTGCTGGGACCACCCTTAAAGGCTTACAGTATAAATGGATTGACCAACGGATTTTTCTTGGCTTACCAATACAAGTCTTCCAATATACTTCATTTTCTTTATCCATGGGTTATCTTTATAAAAATCTGTATCAGTGATTTTTACTTTTTTCTTTTTAATTATAAAGTAAGAATACTTAAATGATATCTTATACTTTTAATTTTGTTTCTTAAGAATTCGTAATGATTTTTCCATTCCTCTATTAACGCTTGTCTTCTTTGAAATATATGATAGTTAGTCATCATTAATGTATAATCTTATGTTATTAATTGTTGTTTTCTTTTAAAATCTTTTATATTATCCATCATTAATGTAAAAAGAATTCTATAATTTGATACACTACAATAAATTATTTTTACAATATTTCTTTTTGAATAAAGTATTATCCTAAATGATATGGTATATATAAATTTATAAATAGAATAACTCAATAAAATATGAGTAATGATATAGTCATAGATTGTGTAAATGTTGCGCATTTTAAAAAAGAAATGCCTATTATTAAAAAATTAATTAATTCATTTTTATATAGATTGCATATTTATTAATTTTTTTTTAAAAAAAATGCATGCTTGTCCGCTTTATAACTATTAATATAATTTTTTCAGGAAAAAAAAAGAAAAGAAGAGGCTGGTTTAAGCCAAGTTTGGGCTTGCGAAGATTTGAGCAGCCTCTTTTTATCGCCTTCCGTCATAAAGACAAACCCATAGAGTATGGTAAAGTCGGGAATATATTCACTCTTTTTTGGGCCTTAACGAGTTTGCATAAGGAGAGAATTGAATCAAGAAGATTGATTATATTTTAATTTTGACGAAAAAGAGACTGAATTCTTTGAGGATTGTTTTTAAACGTCTGCTTATTTAGGGAAGGATGGGAGAATGAGATGAAAAAAAAAAAAAAAAAGAAGTTAATAGTCATGAAATAATTTATGAATAATAATGAAATGATTTGAATTATGATATTTTATTAAATTTTAAAAAATAAGAGAAAAAAATCTGAATAAAAATATTATAGAGTTAAAATATTATTACAATATAAAATTTTAATATTATATTTATTTTAAAATTTGAAAAAATTAGATAAAAAAGTTAAATATTTGAAATTGAAAAGTGTTTGTATTCGAATGATGCTTTGTGAATGAGATGAGATGAAACCTCTTTCAAACAACCCATAACCATTGGTTTGGATAGTGAGTTGAGATGATTTGTAAATAGTAATGATATAGTTTTAGTTAAAGTGTTTTATGAGATTTTAGGAAATGAGAGAAAAAAAGTCGAATAAAAATATTATAAAATTAAAATTTATGTTATAATATTATTTTTATTTTGAAATTTGAAAAGATTAAATTATTTTTTGTATTTTGTTTGAAAGTTTAGAAAAATTGTAATGACTAAATGAAAAAGTTAAAAATTTGAAATTGAAAAGTGTTTGTATTTGTGGTGTTTGAATATTGAGATGAGATGAAAGCATCTTTCTATCCAAACCAGCTAAGCTGTGTTTTGGTATTAGAGTGATCACTACTATTCAATATTTCATAATTACTTTTCACATATATTTTTTTACTATTTAATATTTTATTATTACTTTTTCGTCTTTTTTTACTATTATTTCCAGATCATCTGAGATCATCTCATTATCCAAACGTAAATTTTTTAATGTTCCAGCCCCCTCCACTAGGCAAAGAGATCACATCTAGTCTCGTTTGGAGAGCTAATTAGTCTCATTTCATCTCAATATCTAAATATTATTTAAATACAAATATTTTTCAATTTCTCTCTTATACTTTTTCATCTAATCATTACAATCTTCTTGAACTTTCATATAAATCACAAAAAATAATTCAATTTTTTCAAATTTTAAAAGAAAAATTATATTAAAAAATTATATTATAATAATATTATAATTTTATAATATTTTTATTCTAATTATTATTTTTTTTATCTAATTTCTTAAAACCCAATAAAAATCTTTACTTACATCTCACCCGACTATGCAAACGAGGCTTAAAGTTGCGGGTCGGGAGCCCATCACTATTTAGTTTTTTTTTTTTTTTTCTCGGCACATCGCTATATAGTTTTGTTGTTTCAACTTTTTCTTTAGTACTGTGCATTCTCTATCTCTATCCTTCTTGTTTCTTTGCTTTTTTTTTTTTTTTGGTTTCTTTTTGATCATTCGCATTAAAAATTAAGGAAAAAAAGGGAAAAACAACGCATAGTGTGTGCTATAGATCGCTAAAAAATAATGCTATATATCATATCTCTCTCTCACTATATAGAATGTGACACTCATTTTATCATTGAATCATTCTTTGTTTAAAAGTAAAAAAAAATTCAAATGTTCATAAGCAATGGCACCTTGTCATAGTAAGAGGGAAGTAAAATGGAAGTGTGTAAGTAGAGTTTTCCATCACTAAAACAACATTTTACACCGGTGAGCCAATTATATTTGATTATCAAATGACATACTCGTCTAATTCTAAATATTAATATTGATAAGAATAAATAAATAAATAAATAAATAAATAAATAGAGTTAGTAGTTGGAGGATGAGATGTGTGAATAACGTGTTACGTACAATAGGTCAGAACAGGAGAAAGAATCATTTTCGGCTCATTAAAGTGGTATGCAGCCCATGATGACGGTACATAACAACAGTACGGTGTCCATACGTACATCCATAGTAATGAATAGAAAGAATACAATACATGAATAGAGATAGAGACACAAATTTACGTAGTTCGGCATAAGGCTTAAGTTCATGAATTGTTTGGATGACAAATTCACTATAATATGAGTATTTTACAGTCTTTTATAGTATTTCATTTCTCTCTGTATAATGGAGGTCGGAGATTTCTTTTCTGGAGAAGATCCTATCTTTAGAGCCCTCGTCGTGAGGTTAAAGATAGTGCTTTGTGTTCTCTTAATCCTCCCCCTTCCCTTATATCTTAGATCCTTTTTATTGTGGCACTGTCAGTGGTAGGTGAGGAGATCAGCTGTTACTCATTCCTTATGTGTCTGACTTACTTTCCTCTCCTTTTTCTTTTTTCTCTCTTTCCTGTCACCTTCCACTTTTCTATGTGAAACTTGCTTTTCCTTATTCCCTCATTGTCTATTCTTTACTTCCTGATGACGACTTTTTAAACTGAACCTAGAATGCCATATGGGCAAGGGGATTTTACCCCCTAACAGGATGCATAAATCTTCGTAATTTATAGTTTACGTCATAAAACACATGTTAGTTTTGGGTTCAAAAATATAATTTTCAGATTGACAAAAATATAATAATATACATATAACATGCCTTACGATGGCATTATGACTTTTATAAAGGATTTATGCATCAAAGTCCCAAACCCATTTTGTAAGTCATCTAGTTACAGTATGGAACCTATGAACTAGTTTTGCTATTTCAAAACCCATCATGCTCTTATCTTGTAATGAACACTCTGACATGAGGATATATGCACGCGTATAGTTTTTTCTTAATAAGCAAATGATTTAAGTATAATAATTCAAAATACAGTAAGTGAGGTGTTAATGTCGTGTTTCGCGTGCCTTTGGGCAGGGTTCCAGAAACTTGAGTTTTTGGATTGTCACCTGCACACTTTAAGCAAACACGGAGAATCGGGGCCTTGGTAGCCGGAGAGTCTCTGATGCTAAAGTTAGTATATCTCCTTAGTAGTTTGTATGAAAGTTTAGAGGAATTAGAAAGAGCTCTTCGTACCTGGAGATCAGCTTTTATAATACGTTTTTCAAATGGGACATACCGTCCTTAACTTTGACGCTACCATGTCCTTTCCATTGTTTGTTTGTCAGAAGCCTTTAATGAGGCGTGGCTTCTAGGGCGACGTTATTAATGCGACATGGAGTCCAGGTAATGGTGCCATTAATGCGACGTGGTTTCTTGACTTACTTTATCCTGCGGGTGTTCCATGTTAAACCTCTTCATACTCGTTTGTCAGGAGATTGAGGATTTTCCACGTTTCCTGCCTACCTGCTTGTGAAGGTTTTAGAGGGTAGGGTGTCATTGGGGAAGCGTCAGGGTGGTGAGCCTTCTCTGTCCTGTTTCATTCGTTTTTTTTTTGTACGTGGATCACTTCGGGGGTGAGCCTTGCTCGCGGACGGGGTACCTTGAAGAGGCCCATTGACTCCCTTGGAGGAGGATCGTCAGCTTCGGTTGGGCTTTCTGACTTACTTCCTAGTGGTCCCCTGTGGGCTTGTCCTCTAAGCTAATTGGGGGAAAAAACTCCCTTACAGTTACACTGACAGTTTTCATCGGACTAGTCCGATGGGAATTCTTTTTGGCCTCGGTCTTCATTCTTCATACCTTTATGCTGTCTCCATGGTTGAGATCCTCTTCCTTAGAAGCATACGATTATTATTCTCCCGTCTCTTCTACTTACAAAGTTCCTGCTCAAACTTTTGCCCGTGTGGCTTCCTTCATTATCCGAATGACGTTTGGCAATAGTTATTCCTTTTGACTTTATTGGCCTGTTTCATGACAGTTGGATCTCGCTTTTGTTTCCGCTCTCTAAGCATTGATGGTGTCAGGTGGTTCCTTCTCACCACGTCGCAACGCACAAAACATGAGGTGGGATGCACCCTTGGCTTGCCAGCCTCGTTCGGCACGTGTGTCCCCATGATTTTGGGATGCTAATCGACATTGCCTTTTATTTAAATTTTTCCTCCCCTCTTTTAGGTTTTTTCCCTTTCCATTCTAACAATTAGACTCTTCAAACTATTCTCGAGAAGCCACTTCGTTTCCCATGTCCCATCATGCCGTACGTTTCGCGAGATCGGAACCCTTTCATATTCTCTGCTCCTCCACGTGGGTATGGAAGGGGAACCATCACTTTCCTTTTATATAAACACGGCTCTGCCCCTTTTCCCATCTTTTTTGCATCCTCATCTCCTTCTGCTCTAGCTTTCTTGTTCCCTTTGCTCGACTCCTCTTCCTTTTTATTGCCTTTCTCTACTTCAGTTTTCATGGCTCCCAAGAAGACAGTTCAACTCAAAATTCCTAGGGAACTGGACCCGCCCCAAGTTTTCACTGTGGAGCAATTCTACATCGGGTATAACTGCCATTCAAACGTGACTCCTAAGTTCTTATCGTGGCTGCCTTCCACCTTTCATGTATTGGAGAAGTTGAGATTCCTGGGCCCCTTGAAGGGGGTTGTGGATGATGAGGGTTATGCTTCAAATGTCGTTTTTTTCCTTAACATGTTTTATTGCAAGCTGAGGCTACCTTTCCCTCGCTCTGTTCGTAATTTATTAGATCATCTCGCCTTAGGCCCCTCTCAATTGCACCCAAATGCTTGGAGAAAATTGATGTGCTGTTGCATCCTCTGGGGGTGAGCTTTGTCGGAGTTAGACCTAAAACATGCTGACCTTACTAGCCACGAGTTTCGCTTGACTCATAACCTCATAAAGTGTGAGGGGAACAATTACAGTTTTAGGGCGACACACGTCCTCGTTTCTGTCCAGCCTCGCTATCGCAAGGTCAATGATTGGACTTCCAAATCTTTCTTCAAGTTTGGCCATGGGTGGGAATTTTCGGTCGGGCAGGTAAATCATCGCGAGTTCCTTGTTCGGGCCTTATGGAGGCTGGTCCTTGATGACAAAGTGGTGTGATCGAAGACCTTGCCTGAGGAGCTCCTATGTATCGCTCTGGTTAGAGAATGGGTATAGAAACATCTGATCGATACATTTTCAGAGGCTTTCCTCGGGGAGGAAAACATAAGGGTCTTCCTGCCTCCCTTCAGCCACATTGTTTTTAACGATTGTACCATTCCCATGTAGGCCAGAGCCACCCCAGCTCGGAAGCGTTCGGTGAGCCCTCCCGCAATGGGGAAGGGAAAGAAGGTTCTCACGGAGGTTGCTAGGGCCTACAGCAGCCTCGTGTCCCTTCCTTGATTCCCTCTATGGCAGTTCTCAGTGCTAATCGAGGTACGACATCCCCCCCCTCATTTATGCTACCTCCGCAACCAACGTCACTTGTCCATCGACCCAATCCTCCAAGTAGCTTGAGGGTTGGGAGTTCCGAAATCCTAGAGACATCGGTTGTTCCTTCTTCCATGGGAGTTTTAACCCCTAAGCCCATTATGATCACTTTGACTGGTGTGTCAGTTAGTTGCTCTGACGGGCCCTCACAGGTTGTCTTGCGAGGAAAATATGCTCTTGATGCATTTTTATGGGACCCTTCTGGAACCGGCCCCTTGTCGATCAACACTGGTGGAGCCTCATTCGGAGGTGAGCATGAAGATGATCCCCTTTTCTCCATCCATAGCACAATCTGTCGTCAAGGGTCAAGTTTTCGATGGCGCTGTCAAGGATTGCGTAGGAGGTTCCAGCGCAAACGTGGAATGGATGGGTTTCCCTGAGCCACTTCGCTCTCAGCCGTCACCAAAAGGCCCTATTCCTACTCCTGCCACCCTCAACACCCTGGTGGCCTCGGTTGAAAAGCCTGGCAAGGGACTCATCGTGGGGAAAGGGCAGAGCTAGAGGCTGCCTTGGCGCTTGATCTAGCTACTAAGAGGACGACCGCCATTCTTCCTCACGTGCCTATCGTTGAAGTACCAACTGTCGGGGTCGAGGAAACGGTGGTAGCAAGGAGTGAGGGAAATAGATCATAGGGTTTTGGCGAGGGACAGGAGCCCCAAGACCTTAGCAAAAACTTCCTTCCACTGTCGTGAGCCACCTTTCCTCTCAGTCATTCATCTGCCCAGCAGAAAAAAGTCATGGGTGTTGTCGAAGATTTAAGGGAGGCTGCCTGACCACCTCTCGAAGAGTGCCCCATGGAGGCCATCCCTTTCTATGCTCGGTCGAAAGGGGGGAGCCTGAGTAGAATCCCTCGACCAGGTGACCAAGTCCTTAATGGGCTTTTTCTCCGAGGTCTCTTGTGTTTGCCTTCTCCTTGTCTGTTGTTTCATCATTTAGGAGTTCTGCACTGACTGTTTTTGTTTTTGCTTTTGTTGGCGATATGGTGCATCCAGGCTGGCCACCTTCATCGTGGATGACCAGGAGGTTGTTGAAGGGGAGAACCAGGCCCTCCGCTTGTTGACGCGACAAGCCTTAAGCTGCGTTAGGGGAAAGGGAGGAGAATGAGCGGTCGAAGGTGGAGCTGGTTAAAGCCTAGCTTGCTCAGCAAAATAGCCAAGGGCAGGTCAAGCAGCTTCATTGTCAGCTGAAAATGTTAATAATTAAGCTCACCACGGTGAAGAGTAGATCGAGTTGGCCCATACTGACAGTGAAGGTGGCGGCTCTTGAGGGGTCACTGGGTCATTTAGATAAATATCGCCAATCCCTTTTCAAAACCTTGAAAGGATGGGAGAACTCATTGGTGGTCACCCAAGCCGCTGCCAGCCAAGAGAAGGGGAGGCTCGACCAGGCGTCTGATGATTTAAAGAAAGCTAAGAAGAGGCTGGGGCCCTAGGTAGTGGTAATTGAAGATCTACGGAGCGACCTATCTCAAGTTTAGGACGTCGTTCCCTGCTTAAAAGGGCAGCTGAGGTCGGTCGTGTTCGTTCGTGACAAGACTTTGTCGTATGGATACATTGAAGGTCTCAAGAGGATGTGGGAGTACGTTCTGGAGAACCCTCAAGCAGACTCAAGAGCCCTAAAGGCACACTTAAGAGCCCTCGACCCATGTGACCTCCCTTCAGACTCTGACACGCTTGAGCCTGGCAGCACCTTGGGCAGGGACTTGATTTCGAACACCTTCCCTCTTGACTCTAAAGCCCTTGACCTCGATCCTAACACGCCTACGCCAGACCCCAATGTTCCCAAATAGGACCTTGACATCCCTGCACCTTAGTCCTTGTTCATGTTGCTTTGTTTGTAAATTTTAGACACATTATCTGCTTGTATACTTGTAACTTATCAATAAAAATGTCTTTTTTTTTTTTTTATTTTCTTGGTCATTTAATTTTTTTTTATTCTTTTTCCCTTTAATTTTTCCTATGTCGGCTTAGCGAGTCCAATGCGAGGGAAAAGTCACGTCTTAGAGGGGGGTGGGACGCGATTCTTGTCTCACAGCCTTCGTCACTGGTGTTGCAGACAGGGGTAAGGGTTGGGGCAAGTCTATGAGGACGTGTTGCTGGACTCCCTTGACCTTCTTGTTGACCTTGTAATTGTGGCAAGGGAAGAGGCGAGTCTGTGAAGACACCTTACTTGACTTTCTTGGTTTTCTTGTCGATTTCATAGGTTGATAAATCCATGGAGGCGTGGTGACGCCTGGAATCCCGGCTACTTGGAGTGTTTGGAAAGAGCGAGAGACGACATGCCCCCAAATCTTCAAAGTGATTCGAGGGTATTAAGAGTGTAAGTACTCCCTCCAGACCCAACGACATTGGAATGCAGGGCCTTGATAGGAAATAAGTTGATGCCAAGGATTCTCTCAGGTTATCCCACCAGCTAGGTACTACCATTCTGGTATCGACACACTTCTTGGGTGGTGGAGAGAACATGTCTGCCCTCTCTGTACTCCCTCGGGGGGGGGGGGGGGGGGGGGGGGTGAGCCGCTGCATTTTTGAGGGGTCATCTCGCTTTGGTTTCTTATTTGGTAGAGGAGTTTGGGGCGTTATATGCCTAGTGTCCCATCGTTGGAGATGGTGTTATGCCGATCAGTCGAAAGACTAAACCCGCTTGCTACTAGGAAGGGGTCGGGACATTTTAAGGTTAAGCTTGCCCTTTTAATTCTCCCAAGGGGTAGTATGCCAGACAACTAAAAAAGTGGTTCGCTCTCTGCCGTGGGGGAGTGCCGGCGTCCGATGCATCGCTGGGAAAAATAAACAAGTTAGATTAATCTATCTAGAATTTGCAAACCTGGGTCATTTCACCGGAGACGCGCGGCGTTAATCACTTGCCATTCTGTTTGGTGGAGAGGGAGCTAGGTGGTGAGTTTGAAGTGTCGCTCATTAGGCATCTCGTTGTTGGAGATGGCATAGTGTTGGGTAGTCGAAGGACTAAACCCGCTTTTCACCGAGGGAGGGGTCGAAATGCCTTAGGCCAAGTTCTCTCATTTGGTCCCCGGAGGAACTGAGAAACCGGTTCACTCTTTGTCGTGTGAGGGTGGGGTAAGTTACTAGGCAGTTTGAGACTGGAACCCCTCCCACCCGTTGACATCATAAGGAAGGTAAGTGTTGGATCAGGCTGATGTTGATCCCACTCTTCGTTTTGACGGAGGTTGATGTAAGTTGTCGAGCAACCCAGGGGCTGGGCTCGTTCTCCGTCGCAGGAGGGGTGAGATATTTTCTTTCTTGCCGGGAGGTAAGTTAATGGGCATTTTGAGACTAGACTCGCTCCCACCTGTTAACGCTCACGAGGAAGGTAAGTGCCAAGTAGCAGAGGGCTGGCCCGATCTCTACTGCGAGAAGGATAAAGAAGCCTCGGGCGTGATTCATCCCTTTGGTGCCTCGCGGGGAGGTAAGTGTCAGACAGCTAAGAAGCTGGTTTGCTCTTCACCGTGATGGGGGTGAGGTAAGTTGTTGGAGAAGTTGGACTCGCTCTCCTCGTGAAGGTGGTTGGGCCACCTGCTCGCCCTTTAGCCCTCATGAGGAGGTAAGTAGTCGGGCAGTTTGGGACTGGACCCACTCCCACTCTTTAAAATCACAGGTAAGGTAAGTGCTGTGTTAGGCTAGAGTTGATCCCACTTTTCGTCATGGCGAAGGTCGGGGTAAGTTGTCGGGTAGCCAAGGGGCTGAACATGCTCTCCATCGCAGGAGGGGTGAGATGGCCTTAATTCACCCTCTATCTCCCGAGGGGAGGTAAGTTACCCGGTAGTTTGGGACTGGACCCGCTCTCACCTGTTGATACTGATGAGGAAGGTAAGTATTGGGCAGCCAAGGGTTGGCCCCCTCTCCATCGCGAGAAGGATAGAGTAGCCTCTGGCGTAACTCATCCCTTTGGTTCCTTGCAGAGAGGTAAGTAGTCGTTGATGAAGATTTCGTTGATGGAGATCATGTTGGTGGCGATCATTTCTAAAGAGTTTACGTTGGTGAAGATTATATTGATGGAGATTACGTTGGTAGAGATTACGTCGATGAAGATTACATTGGTAGAGATTAGATTGATGGAGATTACATTGTGGAGAATATGTTTTATTCTTGAAAAGCCACATTCTCATTAATAGAATTTATACATCGATCCAGAAATAATTACAAGTCATAAGGTTCCTTTGGAGTGAAGCTCCCGCAAATGCTCAGTGTCCCATGGGTGTGGACCATGTGCACCCCGCCATCCTTTAGCTTTAATTCTTATGCGTAACACTCTAGCATTAGGATTTGTTCTCCTCGAACTTCTCCCACCCCCTGAGCGGTTGGGAACTTCATCTTCAAGTTGTAGGTCGACGTTATCACCCTTAAGCTGTTGAGGGTGGATTGGCTGATTGTGCATTGTATGATGAAGGGGTCCTCACCACCAATCAATCATGAAAGAGGCCGTCAAAGGGGTGTTGCCTGCTAAGACAGACAGTGTGATGGTTCCGACTAGCAAGACCATGTCCCTAGAGAAGCCGTTCAGTGGCATGGGGATTGGTTAGAGTCGGGAGGCATTGATTCTCATTCGTGTAAAGACTTCCCAGAATTGGATATTTCCAGAGCTGCCATTGTTGATAAGGATCCTTCGAGTGGTGAAGTTGGCAACCAACATAGTCAACACCAGAGCATCGTCGTGTGGATAGAGGACCCCCTATTCATCATTCTCTCCAAAGGAAATTATTTGGGCCGGGTCATTCCTTCTGTACTTGGCGGGGTGGCACTCTGTCAAATACAATTTTCGGTATCTCACTCATCTGGCGTGCGCTTTTGGCCTAGATGAGGTTGTGCCTTCCCTAGAGAAGCCCCCACGATGGTCCTGATCTCCCCTAGCGGCGATCCTCCTTGATGTAGTGTGCGGGGGCGATCGTGCTAGGGTCCTTGCGCGGCTACTCTCTACGTCGGGCTTCCTTCCTTTCTTGGTCTTCAGATCCTCTCTGTACTTTTTTCTCGCGACCTCCTCTATTCCGACTTCAGCCTTTGGGTGGGAGGGTACTGCGGCCTCAGTCACTCAGCCTGTTCCCTTTTCTCTTACAAGGAAAGGCAATCTTTGATATTCTGGGTGGAGGACTGGTGGTAGGTGCAATAATGGCGGCTGGCGCTGTTGTAATAGTCCTCTTGGGCTAGCTGGTGGTCGTATTTTTGAATGGCAAGCGCCGGCCAATCAAATCGAAGGTCTAGGGCTTTCGTAGGGGCTTTTTCCCTCCTGTTTTCTTGTGGCCCCTTCTCCGGCTTCTAGCGAGCCTTGCCTTTGGTCGACACCATTGCCTTTTTCTCCACATGTTCTAGTTCTCTCCTCCTCGACTCCGTTAAGGTCCTAAGCATATCTTCGGCATTGATATAGTTGTCGGCTTGATCTCTGAATTCTCACAAGCTGGTGGGAGTTCTTCTTACCATTTTTTACCATGAACTGGATTGGGGTCACACTCCTCCCAAAAGTGCTGCTAGCGTTATCTTCTCGTCCTGGTCGTCTGTAGTCATCTGGTCGTCTGTAGTCATCTGCTCTTTGTTAAACCTAGATAGGTATGCCTTCAGGCTCTCGTCTTCTTCCTGCTTGATGGTGAGGAGGTATGTTGTTAGGCGTCTCCTTCTTTGACTAGCCATAAACCATGTGAGGAATAGACAAGCCAGCTTCCTAAAGCTATCTATGGACTCAGGTGCCAAAGACTCAAATCATACTCTTGTCGGCCCCCTCAAAGTCAGCGGGAAGGCCCTGCAACCGACTTCTCCCAAGAAACCATGCAGAGTCGTGTGGACTCTAAAGGTTTTCAGGTGTTTGAAAGGATCTCTAGTCCTATTGTACATGTCCATGAAGGGCACTCGGAACTATGGTGGTAGGGGCATGACCATTACCTCCTCGCTGTATGGGAGGCCTGTGCTAGTGAGCAATTGGTCTACCGATGACAATGTGCCCATCTTGCTTGCCATCTCTATGTACTTCCCTTTGTGGTTACACAGCTCATCCTGCATGTTTTTTCTTTTTTCCTCTGCGTCACTTCTTTCTCCTGCATTCTTGGATCCCACCTGCCCGGTGTTGCTTGGTTCTGCTTCATTTTATGGCTTGTTGGTGGCCGCTTTGACTATCTCGTTTTCCTTTCGGAGGGTCTCCACCTTGGAAGTTAGTTTTCCACTAGTTGTTCCATTGTGGTGAGCCTTGCTTCTATATTTGTTGAAATTGTTTCTTCTTGTCCTTGAGTTGTTTGAGAAAGAGTTGTCGCAGGCATACGAAGGACACGTGAAGTCTATAGAGATCCCACAGACAGCGCCAAGGTTAACGTCGTGTTTTGTGCTCCTTCGAGCTGGGTTCCAGAAATTTGGGTCTTCTGGTTGTCACCTGCATACTTTAAGCAAACACGGAGAATAGGGCCCTTGGTGATGGCTGTGGAGTCTCCGATGCTAAAGTCAGTATATCTCTTTAGTATTTTGTGTGTAAGCTTAGTGGAATCAGAGAGAGTTCTTCATATATGGGGATCGGCTTTTATACTAAATTTTTCGAATGGGACAACCCATCCTTGACTTTGAGGATCTCATGTCCTTTCCATTGTTCGTTTGTCAGTAGCCTTTAATGCAGCGTGGCTTTTGGGGTGGCGTCATTAAATACTACGTGGCTTTTGGAGCAGTGCCATCAATGCGGCGTGGAATCCATGTAATGATGCAATTAATGCGGCGTGACTTCCTGACTTACTTTATCCTGCGGGCGTTTTCCGTTAAACTTCTCACTCCGGTCTGTCAGGGGATTAGGGATTTTTCATTTTTTCTGCCTACCTACCTGTGCAGGTTTTAGAGGGCAGGGCGTCTTAGGGGCTGTGTCAGGGTGGCGAGACTCATCTGTCTCCTTTTGTCTATTTTTTTTTGTACGTGGATCGCTTTGAGGGTGGGCTTTGCTTGCGAGCCGAGTACCCTGAAGCTGCCTATTGACTCCCTTGGAGGGGATCGTCTGCCCTGGCCGGGTTCTTTGACTTACTTCTTAGTGGACTCCTGTGGGCTTGTCCTGTGGGCTGATAGGGGAAACAAACCCACTTACATGAGGGTTGGAGCCTGGAGGCCTCTGCAGTCACTCCAAAATTTTTTAAGGTAGTTGGTAACTAGTCAAAGAAGTGTAGAAAGAAATTATAAGAGAAATTGAGGCTAATGGAGTAGCTTAGGTCTAGCAGCTCAGGTCTTATGCTCTTTTGGCTAATAGACTACAGCGTGATTCAAGAGAAAACCAACCATAAAAGTGTTTTTTTGTATGCAGTCATTGAAAAGGTTTGCCCAAGATTTCCATTACAACCTTGAGAGGCTGTCGTATATGAGTTGCACTAGATTTGGATCAACTGAAGAAGGTCTTTGCTTTCTACTCCATACATCTGGGATATGAGAGTACATCGATTTTAAGTTTTAGGAATAACCATAAGGTAGCGTGGAAATAAATGATCGACTAGATTACAACTTTGGAGGCATCCAAGAAGCACATAGATCTGATCTTGAATGAAGGATTGGCCCACGCGTCGGCTGAGAGGACGTGGATGGTCAGGTCTTATAAGTATGAGATCCAGGAATCCAATGCAGCAGTGGGTGCGTGCGGCATTTGGAGTTTCGACAATGGGTGGCAGGCACACTTACCCATCATTTTGCAAAACATATTTTTACTCATTGCAGATCGGCGTCTTGGAGATCAGATAGTACAATGCGTGTAGCTCGAGAGTGGGCGTAAGGTGATTGCTCAACCATTTTCCATACCAAAGAAAAGAGTAAACACAAACATTTTACATCCACATGTTCTAAGCAATGAGGGAGGAAGTGGGAGTGGAGAGAGGAGGAGTCGGAGCTCCTTTCCCTATTAGAATGACTCATTTTGTGGATTGAGAGAGGCTACATGATTTAGAAAGAGAGGGTATTCTACCCGTTAGTATTATATATATAATATACATACATATAAATCAATCAATTATTTAGATACTTTGGATCCATTTTTTCACAAATCATCGAAATCTTGCCTATCAATTGCATTAATCATGTTCTTATTTGAAACGGAGGTTTCGTGGAAGAAAAGTAGCTACCCCTTTCGTTAAAAGGAAACATATGTAGTTTCAAAAAAATAAAAAGGGGACCATATCTAAACTAAAAAAATAAGGCAATTATATATGGGTAAGGGCAAAAAGGCAGGTAGAAATATTGTGCAACAACAATATCTACTTTGGTCCCTCAAAAATGGAGACTACGGACCCGTTTGAAATTTGAATTGAACAAAATCAATTGAGTTGAGTCTAATTTTAAGCTAAATCTAACATTTAAATATTTAATTTTCAAATCGCAAAACTCATCTCAATTCAAAACTTTTTTATATGTGGAATTCATAATTTTTGTCAACTTAATACCTCTTTACATGCAAGATTTATAATATTTTTTAACTTCTTATAAATATATTTAAACTCATTTTAGAATTCAAATACATCTAAACTCATTTTAAATAGATTTTATAAAACTTATTCTACTATTTCAATTCAGTACTATTTATAAATAATTTAACTCATTTCAATTCAACTCAAACGGACGTACCTAACACGGTTAGAGTGACCACAAAATAAACAAATGGTCCATAAAAGTGCTTACAATAATAATGATCATAGATGCGAGATCATCAATCAATATGAAAATAAAAAGGAACCATCGTCTTTTGACTTATCCAAAGCAACTTATCCCAATAATTAGATGCTAATGTCACATCAAGAACGTCCAAAATCCATCATCCCAATGAATTTAACATCGTATTTAATAAGTGAAGAAATTAGTGATTAGGAATTTAGGAAATAAGCCATGGGTTTAGTTTAGTTGAACTGCTGGGAATTAATTGGGAACCAACCTCTATTCGGTTCAACAACTACCCAACTGTTCTTTTTTTTTTTTAATTTTTAAAAAGAAAAATTAATACGAGATTTATTGAAAATAAATTAAATTTAGTATTTATCTAAACTTGTTCATACATAGTTAAATAAATTATGCCTTCATTTGCTTGAATAAGAATTTGGATTTACAAAAAATAAAAAAATAAAAAATAAAAACTGTGGGGCTTAAGTCCTGAATTGCAGGCCTACAAGAAGTGATTTGTGTCATTGTGGGTGGACCAAGGGCATCTTCTATCTTCATCGTTCGTCGTTTTTTTTGTCCAACATATATACAATTGTCTTATATTTTTGTTCATTTTGTCTTATTTTACGAAATCGACCCCAACATTATTTTGTTTTTCTTCTGACATTTGTACAATTGAGGGCGCTAAGGCGAGGTTTGGATAAAAATTATTTTTTAACTCATCTCATTTCGTTTAATTATTATAATTTTATTAGATTTTTATACAAAATATAATAAATAATTTAATTTTTTTAATTTTTAAAATAATAATAATATTAAAAATTAATATTCTAACAAAAATCCAGAATAAAAACTAGTATTAGACCTTAATAATTTACAAGACATTATAGAACGTGAAGGTCTTTTTAATCAAAATAATAGTTTTTAAGCCGAATGATTTTGTATTTTGATTTAAAATAAGAGGACGGATTTTCTAAGAGTTGGAGACCTAAGGCTTTAATGGAGCAGAATCTGATTTAAGGGGTCTTGTTCTTGCTCAATGACTAAAGAGCTAACACGTATACTCATTTTGTTAATTTATATTTACATGATATTGGTTGGGAAAATGGGGCTTGTTGCGAAAATTAAACTGAAATAAACACCTTTTAAAAGTAAAATGAAACTCCCTTTTGGAACAAGAAAAATAAAATCCAGTCCAATTTTTCAAAAATTATTAATGCATGCATCATATATGAAAAGTGGGTCTGCATATAAATTTATTATTTAAATGATGTGAATGATATATTCTATACACCAACTTGATAATATAATAATTCTATAAAAAAAAATACTAATATTACGAAAATGTGATAATATTTGATACCCTGTAAATTAAAAATTGGTAAAAAAAAAAAAAAAAAAAAAAAGTTGTTAGATATTGAGACGTTAATAGAGTGAAATAACGATAAAACAGTAATGAATTTTTTAAGGTTAATTGGTTGAATATAAATGGAGGAGGGAGAAACGAAGACGATAAACCTTAAAAAAGGAAAAACTAGTTAAACTCACTCCTGAATTATACAGTATACAAATAAACATTAGTTTTTCTTTCTATTTATAATATGACTTACCTCTTTCTTAAAAAAAACACTCATAAAATATCTGCCTAATCATTGGTGCAGAATAAAGGTCAGGAAGGCCACGTGTTGCAACAGAACTCCTCCCTTCCCCTTCGTCTGCTATTATTTCTAAGCGTCTATAACTTCCAAAAAATTAAAATAAATAAATAAATAAAGGAGAGAAAAAGAAAAGAAACGCTGAGGCAGCCATTATTATGATCATGATTTATTCTGATTATCTTTACTCTCTTTATATCACTCACTCCCTCGCTTTCCTCTCTCATTCTCTAATTGATCGATCATCTGCTTCAATTGATCTCTTTCTCGTGGTTTGTCTGTGGAAATAAAAGGAAGAAATAGTGCCCAAAACATCAGATCTGGCCCTCTTTGGAGTTTACTTATTCAGAAACAGCAATCTTTATTAAGGTATCCAATGCCTTCTCTCTATCTCTCTCTTCCTTGTTCATTTACGCTCTGTAAATCCCATATTTCTCATTCGGATTCTCGATTCCTTCTCTCCCCGGAGGTGGAAGGATTTTCTTATTTGTTTTTTATTTTCTTTTCCTTGGTTCTTCTGTCCATCAATTTTGTACCAACATTCTCGTCTCACGACAAAAAGTAGCGCCAAGTCTTCCTTCTTTACTTCTTGTTTTCTTTCCCGAGAAAATTTCAGATCCATATATGTTTCCCCCATCTCTAAATCCATACCATACACGCTTACCAATTATTTAGTCTTCTTAATTATTATTTCTCTCTCACATTCATTGAATAATTTCTAATTTTCGTTGTGATATTTTTGGGATTATGGAAGGCGCAGGGCGGACGCTAACACTGCGGGATCAAATGTCGGCGGTGGACGGCGGCATTCGAGAGCCGCTGGCCGGTTTGACTCTGGGCGATTTATTGGGCACGGCTGAGAAGCGAGCCGCGCTGGCTCCTTCAGTTCCTCTACCTCGAGATCAAAGCGCGCCGGCAACTCGGCTTCGGCCTCAGCCTCAGCCTCAGCTCAGTAACCGTACCCTCCTGGATGTGATCCAAGAGCATGATCCGGATGCCGGGCTGTCCTTCAAGGATCTCATTGGCGACCACCACAACAGGGACAAGAACTCTTGGAAAAACTTCATAGACAGGCTCTCTCTCAAGCGCGCCGGGGCGAATTGGACCACTCGTATCCCAGCATCGGTTATCCCTATCCAGAATGGCAGCGATACTGTCAATAGTAGCGCGTCATGGGAACTTTCGTTTTCTGTGACCAACTCGGTTCGTTTCCAGCACACGGCCGAGTCCACTCAGTTGGAGGACGCGATTTCTTTCGATATGTGCGGAGGCCATTCCTCCTCGTCGAGTCCGTGTACCAGGCCGCTGATGTCTAGTCGTAGCTCAACCCGGTTGGGCCCGTCGGTTCCGATTGAGTCCAGGTCAACTCCACCCGGCGACTCAGACTTTTCCCACGCACCTCCTCCATCACAGGCTCAGGGTTTCGGACGTCAAATATCGCGGCACAATTCAACGCTCTCCCTGGCGACTCAGAGCCAGAACTCGATGCACAACAGGGACGTGGCCGATTTCACATCAACAGAAGACGGCTACGCTGAATGTGATGGTGACGAAGCCTCCCTACGGGCGCCCAGGCCCCGCCTCTCAACAATATTGGCAGAGGAGAGAGCTCTCTCAGCACGAGAAGCCGTGGCCGCACGAGAAGCGGCGGAGGCGGTGGCAGCAGCCGAGAGAGGACAAGCGGAGACGGAGGAGTCTGAGGCGGAGGAACCTCCGGCGAGGATGTCACTGATGGACTTGATGGACTGCAACATAGGGGAGGAGGAGGAAGAGGAAGAGGAAGAAGCGAAAGCGGAGGAGGGGGAGGTGGTGGCGGGCGGAGAGGGAGGGGTAGAGCATAAATGCTGCGTGTGCATGGTGAGGCATAAAGGTGCGGCGTTTATACCTTGTGGCCACACTTTTTGCAGGCTGTGTTCAAGGGAGCTTATGGTCGTTAGGGGTAACTGCCCCCTCTGCAACCGCTTCATACTGGAAATCCTCGACATTTTCTGATCCGATCTTTCTTTCTTCCCCTTTTTTCTTTCTTTTTCTCTTTAGAAAGATATGTTTACAAGTGAATAACTTCTAAGCGATTAGTCCATTAAAGGGCTCAAAACAGCCTCTAACGTGTTTCTACCACATAGCCCATCCATTAGACCCAAAATGGGACCGCACCGCATTGAACCCAGCTCCCTCACCTCTTCGAAATCCAGATTATTGGTTGAACCTCCTCCTCTCTCTCTCATCGAGGACATAGAAAATCCCTCGCCCCTCAACGCCGTGAACGTCTCTTCCATCGACGTCGCGAACTTCTTTGCCAATCGACGCCACGTTCTACGGTCATTGACACCAGATTTCAAGATACCGTCGATGCCAACCTCGCAAGCTCCTATCTCCCATCTATTTGGCTCATGCGAAATGTAGGCTTGCCCCTCTCCTTTGGCGTCTCTTTACAAATTACTCTGGTTTTTGTTTTATTGGTACCTTTAATTTCTGTAAAAAAATATTCTTGAGATCAATATGTGTTCTTTCTATGGTTTATTGGCTATAGTTTATCGTCTGAAAACAAGCCACAGATCACTAATGAATTTAAAGTCCAACTGCTTGAGAAATACTATCAAACCAAAATGGAATTTTAGACGATTAGGTCCATCATGCCCATATGCTGTGGGACAAAATGCTCATCATGCAAATAGGAGAGCAGAGAACCCCTGACATATTTTCCTCTTAATATGCATGAACTGGAAGATAATGCTTCAAACTAGGACCAAAGCTTGCCTTGATTTAATATTCTGTTTAAATAACATGAGCGTTAGACTGCCTGTCTGGTGCCTACCTCTGGTCCATGGATTTGCCAGCAGTTCTAACTTCTACCGCACCCATATTTCAGCCCCCCGGCCTAGGTTACCTCCTTATATTTTATCCATTCCATTAAGATCATCTATAATTTCAGAACAATCCCTATAAATTTAAATGTTACCTAAACATATTATGCCCATTTCTGTAGAAATGATCAGAAAATTCAAGAATAGACAGCATGTTCTAGATTGTCTTTTAAATTCAAGAAAATTCAAGGTAAAATGCATCTTCAAAACAAACCATGAAGGATGACGGTGGTGGCTGCGTCGGACTACCTGGCATCAGACTGGCTGGTGGTGGCCGGCTGCCTAGTGTCGACTGGCTGGTGACGACTGGTTGAGAATAACAAAGGAGCACAGCGGATAGCAACAAAAAAAGAAGGAAAGGAAAATACGTTTTATGGTATTTTAGGTAACAACATGATGTAGTCATCCTCAATATTTTTATTTTGTACAATGCTGAGATCTCAGTTTGTTATTGGGTGTTGCTATAGGCTCATAACTGTCTTAACGGCCCCAAAGCGGAACTGTTTTTATAATTATAATCCACAATTTGACAATTTTTTTTAATAAGAGGAGTCAATCACATTTAAGTGTTGCTTCAATTGGTGAACACTTTTTCCAAAATTGTATTTGCTTATCCTTATCATGTCCTTGAGATAATATGATTTGATGAACAATCAGAGTTTAAATATCTAAATCTCCTAAAAAAGTTATGCCGCTTTAATAATATAATTGATGTGTTTTTAGAGTTATTTTATTCTCTTTACCATCCACGTTACTTAAATGATAAGATTTTATTTATAAAATTTAAATTTTAAAATTGATTTTCTAAATTAAATTATGCAATATAAATATTTTATAGGTGGTATCCACCCTAGCTTACAAATAGAATTTTTTGTGTTTTTTTATCTCACAAATACGTGAGTATAAAGATTTTTTTTTTCTTTTTTTTGTTTGAGTTATAGTATACAAGAGTTTATATTATTATTGTC
>QEOT01122423.1:0-27599 GCA_003123785.1 Pterocarya stenoptera | reverse complement strand
TTCCTAATAAAACATATTTATTATTTCTTCTTTATAATGCTACTGTATTTTTAAAATTTGATATGAAGAGCGAATTTTGACAAATCCAAATCAGTGAAAAAAAAATGGTATAAAATAGCATTTATAATTCCTTTAGGACAGGACAATATGAACGGAACATTATACCATTTAGATTAAAAAATGCACCTAGTGAATTTTAAAATATTATGAATAAAATATTTACTCATTTCACTTATTTTTCAATAGTTTATATAGATGATGTATTAATTTTTTCTTCATCTATTGAATAAAATAGATTGCTTATTTTCTCATCAAAAATAAAATTATTCCAAAAAAAATTAGATTCTCTTGATATTATATTTATTAAGGAATAATTACACGAATTAGTTTATCAATAAAATTTGCTAATAAAGTTTCTGATAAAATTAAAGATAATAAACAATTAAAAAGATTTTTGGTAAGTCGTCATTATTTTACAAATTTTTATCAATCATGCAGACCATTGTGTAAACGATTATTTAAAAAATTAAAAAAGAATTCACCGCCATGGAAAGAGAAACATACAAATAATATAAAACAGATTAAGTCTCATGTTAAGAAATTACCATACTTAGGACTCCCATCTCCTCATACTTTTAAAATCCTCTGATCTTGGTTATGGAGGAATTATGAAACATAGATTATCAACTGATTATAAACAGATTATTCGATTTCATTCAGGATGTTGGAATCCTGTCCAAAAGAATTACGGTACTATTAAAAGAGAAATTTTAGCTATGGTATTATGCATTTCTAAATTTCAAGATGATTTTTTGAATCAAAAGTTTTTATGTAGAATAGATTGCAAATCAGCCAATGAAGTTTTGATTAAAGATGTAAAAAACCTGGCTGCATAAAAAATATTTGCTAGATGACAAGCTATATTAAGTATTTTTTATTTTGACATTAAACATATTAAGGGAGAATAAATCTAATCATCTTCCTGATTTTCTATTATGTGAATTCTTATAGGGAAAATCATGTCATCTTCAAAATCAAGAGTAAAGTTTAAATCCTTATATGCTAGGCTACCATCTTCTCCCTACCATTCACCTTATCCTTCAGCAATCACAAAACCATACAAGGTATTGGGAACATTACCACAACTAATTAGGTCATCCAACAACTCAATCTCACCATTAGCCTCTCCAAAATTACCAACATATTCAAAAGTTGTTTCTCCTTCTTCTTCTACTTCTTATCAGATTATTAGTCCTCCACTCTTATCTCACCCTTTTGCACGCTTAATTATTATTATGACTCACTAGCATCTAGTCTTTCCTATTGAGTCTAAAATGCAATATATGTCTGATATCCAAAAATTAATTGATGTCTTTCTCTTGCCAGATTGGCATTACATATCACAAAATATTTTAAAAACCCAGTATTTTTAAGAATTTATATTAGGAGACACAGATTCTATTATTCTTTTTGAAATCTCTTACTTTCTTCACACTCAACTTTCTCTAACTAGATCCTCAATTATTGTCTTTCTTAAAGTTACCATTAAACAAATCCTTATTTGACAAGGAAATTTTTACATCCTTATGACTCGCCATATTATGATTATTATAATTACCAACAAGTATGGACAAAAATATTAAAAAAAAAAATTGCACCACTCTTGGTTTCTCCATTTTAACAAATTACAAGATATCAGAATACTCCTGTGATAGTTTTTACTATGATGAGATTATTATGGATCTGAACCTTTTTTTCTACCTATTCCTCTCCAAGAAAGTTTTAAAATTTTCTCAAAACAAAATGATTATCCATTCAAATTAAAACACTGCCCGCTACTTCTTTTTTTCTTCCTCAAGGCAAAATTAAATTAGATTATGAAGCGGAAATATATTATCAAACATCACCCCTCTTTCAATACCATTATGTGCTTAGCCCGTCAAGTCTTTGTTAAATGGTGGGTTAAATATAAATAAGATCATGTTGTAAAAATGTTTTCAAAGATTAACAAAGCCCCTGAAGTTCTAGTCTAGTGGAGTAAATTTCAGGTCCAATTAACATCCATTACCAACAAAAAAAGATTTAAAAAAATTAGTTGAGGCAATGTCACAAGTCTCGGACAGCGTTGATAAAAAGGCTCACCACTACATAAAGTCAGATTATCTCCATCATAACAGACCACATCATCATCAGCTCAACTGACCTCTCATTCTCAAGCCAACTCATCCTTTCATCCTATCCATCTAATGGACTCTCAAGATCCGTTCGATCTGGATCTTTTAGAGTACGATCCTTAGATTATGATGTGATTTCAACAAGACAAATAATCATTATTGGTGCCACTCATCCATTATCCGTCGATGCATAAAGACAAACAACTTTAGGCGTCCATTATCATATTACTGTTTGACTCCACTTTGAAGCATATTGGCGCCACTCATCCATTATTCGCCGACACATAAACAGGACTTTAAATGTCTATTATCATATTACTGTATATAAAGTTATTGTTTTAGTGTCTATAAAATAAAATTGCTAAACAAATGAAGGCATTAGAAAAAATCTTAGCTGAAGCTATACCTTTCTCTCAATCCTCACTTCCGAAAAATCTCTTTGTAAAATTTTCTTCATGTCTTTTGCCTTCAATCATTCTGAAAATTAATCTCATTGTAAGTATTATGTTTTTAATGAAATCAAGTTTATCAGTTATGATTTCTATCTTTCATATTGTCATATTGTTCATGCATATGGATGGTTGTACCGCATATTATTACTATTAAACTAGATATATAAGTTAAATTAGTACAAAATATTATATTGAATTAATAACATATAATACTATAGTATAATAACATATAATTAGACACTAGTTAAATATTAATTGTTAATAATAAATACTAACAATTAAAATTATGTGATAAAAAAAATTGTAAAAACTATAAATAAAAACTTAGGGTTAAAACATAGATTAAAATTGATTTAAGATTTAGATTAGGCCTTTAGGGTTCGAATTAGGGTTTAGAAAGAAAAGCCCAATAGCCCTGCCCGCAATACACTTAAAATAATGTTGTTTTTATATGGTAAAACGGCGTCGTTTTACATGGTAACTTAAACCTTTCATTTCTTCTTCACTCCTTCAGTTCTAACCCTAGGAGCGGCTCCCCCCCCCCCCACGCAAAGCGCACGTCCTATCTCTCAAAATCCCACCGGCGACCGCACAGCCTCTCCCTCAAAGTCCCACCGCACGACCTCTCTCTCTCTCTTCTAGTAAGCCCTTATCGCCCTCTTCTCCATTCATCGTCTATATCTCTTCTCCTGTGACCCCATCGTATTCTATCTCTCTCTCTCTCTCTCTCTCTTTTCTTTTTATTTGTGATCTTCTCATAAAATTTTATATGGTCTCGAGACTAACGAAGCTGCAACAACTAAAAAGGGTAAAAAATTTCCTGGAGTGCCATCACGGTATTAGGGTGAGTTTTTTGAAATGTTGTCAATTTGTGTACTGATTTGATTTCATCGTACAAATGAAAACATAAATTAATCTACTTCGTGACGCTTTGTGAATCAATGTAGAATCTAGATGGGTATATGCTCTGTCAATCTTGAAAATGGGTAGATTCTTATCATATTTTTTGTGAATCTGGTTGTGATATGTTTTTTGTTATATGGTTGTGATATGTCATATTAAGTAATTATGATCTAGAAAATCATATGGATTATCAATAGGGATGTTTTTGCATATTAATTGTAATCTGCCTAGCTATTTTAATTATAATTAATCTTAGTAGATTTCACCACTTGTCGGATTTGGCATGTAGGTCCAGTTTCTATTTGATTTATTATTTGAGCTTTTGGGACTATTTTTGTTTGGCATGTATTGAATGATTAAACTGTGATTATAATTATTTTATGAGCTATTGTTGTTTGTATGTTGTGGTTTGGGCTGTTTTTATATTAATATGACGCAAAAATTGGGGTTGTTTTGAATTTATATATTAAACTAAAAGTAAATCACTTAAACTGCCCCAATTGTGGTTGTTATAATTTTATAACAGGCCCAATTTGAGTTAATATATACGTGTTGTGTTTTTTTTACTGTTCTTGTGTGGATACTTTGAATGATTAACTTGAACATGTGGGGCTGTTTTAGTGGGGATGTTTTGAATGATTCACGTTCTTCATGAACCAAACACTTGATTTTTAGGACTGTACTTGTAAAGGACATGTCTCACTTCCAAACTGTTCGACAAACCTGCACAATGACTCAAGTGAAGTTGGCCTGGTTCGCCTGGAAAAACTCCGATGCTTAAGTCAATTTTTGAGTTTTAAAAATAATTTAATCAGAACTCAACCAAAGGAAAAATTGTCCCTCTTTATTGAGGGTTACCTGGTATATATAAAATTTTGTTGTTGCACTTAGCTGATGCCAGATCTTTTCGTATTGATCCGAGTTTTTTAGGGGTGTATGATGTGTTTGAAATGGTCACGTATCTGCATGGGATCTCTATTTTCTTGAGGGCGGTTGCATGAACATCTTTGACTTGGTAGGGCTTTTGATACGCCGGCTTTGAATGTTTGGCCAATGGCCTTTATTTCTTGGGCCCCTTTTCTACTCGAGCCTATTTACTCAAAATGGGCTTTTTTATTATTATAAGCCCTCCAGTTACCTCGCTAATTCCCTTCACCTTCTGGCGTGGGGAATTATATGTCTGCTTGTATTATTCTTTTAGAATCATTTTGAGATTTGTACTATGGGTTTGCAATGCTGGGCTTACATGACACTCTTGGCATGTAGGCTGGCCACCATTTGTTGATCCAGGCCCGTTTCGTGCGTGTTTGGTGTCCTAGCCGACCTTTCAGATTTATGTGTTGTTGCCCTCCTCTTTTTTCTTTTCTTGATTCTTTCCTGATGACGTGGCGAGATGAGGGAAGGTTTTTGTGTGACGTTTAACTTTCTCAGTGTCAGGTCATGATGCTCGCTACTGTTGACGTTCCGCGCTCTCCTCTTTTAAATACATCCTCTCTTCTTTCTTTCTTTTCTTTATTCTGTCTCTTTGTTCACCCTCTTTCTCACATTTTTCCGTTTGCCTTCTTCTTCCTGTTCTTGTTCATCTTCTTTACTTTCCTACTTTTTACTCTTTCTTCAATGGCTGACCAAGGCGGCTCCTCCAACCCTCATTTCTTTGTTCCGGTAGGTACAGTCTTTGAAGGTCATGGATGGCGTTCTATGTACCGAGAGAAAAATCTCCCTAAATTTCGGGAGGAGTTTGGCATTCCCGAGAGTGCCAATATAACGATTCTTACACGAGGATGTTGCGAGGTCGAGGGCTTCGCAGGTAGGACTGCCCTGTATTTTGCCATGTTTTCTCATGGTTTGAAACTTCCTTTTTGTCGTCCTCTACGAGACATTTTGGACCTTCTTGAATTGGCTCCTGCCCAACTCCATCATCACTCTTACAGGGCCAATCTGTGCGCCTGTATCGTCTACCGCATGGTCCTGGAACTCCTTAGAGATGTTTATCCCCACCTTACAGTTCGGGAATTTCTATCCTTCTACCACCTTCGATTTAACAGAGGTAATGTTGCCATTTTTGCAAGAAGGATAGATTTCCTGCTCTGGCTCGTCTTGAGAGCTGTCATTCCAATGCTAAAGCTTGGAATACAAAATTTTCTTTATTACCAGCATAGGTTGGGACTTTCCTGTTGGGGAGGCTCGTATTCGGGATTTTCCTGTTAGGGCGATATGGCGCCCTGTTTTGAAGACAAGGTCGTGTGGGCAACCATGCCGCCTCTATCGCGTTAGGAGTTGTCCCGTATTGAAATTGTTCGTTCCTGGGTTGAGGCCCATGAAGATAAGGTGTAGTTTGACCTCATTTTGACACCTGATAATATTGACCACTTCTTGATGGCACCCGATCGTTCTCAGGTCCAAGGGCGCAAATTTTTTATTTCGGAGTTGATCCCTGCCTCTATCAAGAAACCTCCCGTGAAGACCAAACCTTTTGTTGGTCATGAGAAGGGTAGCCGCCCTGCACAAGAAGGGGTTAAAAAGATGAAGAAGTCATCCGAAGTGAAGGGTGGCGAGGAGAGGAGGGAGATCTGGAGCAAAAAGAGGAACGATGGTGCGGGTAAAAAGAGGGCTCGTCCTGAAGGTATCTCCTCTTCATCTCCTCTGCGTAAGAAGACAGCGGTGGCTTCGAAAGGCGTCCAAACGCCATTGCCCATTCCATAGCAGGTCGAAACTGTTGTGCATTCTGGAGGCGCCCAGGTGCAGAGACCTTCTCCTCCTATTCAACAGCAGGTGGAAACTGCTGAGCATTCTGGAGGTGTCCAAGCTAAAGGACCCTCCTCGCCAAGTTTTGCCACCACTGTACCACCCCAGGACTCATCTGCGAAGTCACGGTCTCTTCGCCTGCTAGACGCCAAAAGCCTGGCTAGCATGGCCCTTTTTTACCTCGCCGACGCTTTCCAGGTTAAATCCCCTTCTCCGACACACCCATTATCAATCTCTCCCATTTATGGGTTTCCTGTGGTGGAAAGTCAGGTGAGGGGAGGTGATTTCGATGCCGAAGTGGCAGCTGCATTAAACCTTGAGGGTATTATAGGCCCAGTGGTCGGTGAGAGCTTGGTTACCCCAAGGCCAAAAGGAGTCGATTCTGCTGAGCTCCCGCCTCCTTGCCGTGAGGCTATTTGTGCTGAGGCAGGAGTTGCTCAAGTGACTCCTGAGATCCCGCCTGCCATAATTTCTGAGGAATGTACCCCCGCGCCAGCAGGGAGTGGCAAGGGGCCCTCTATCCTTTCTCATTACTCCCATTCCCTGGGAGATGAGATTGACTTCGTCCTAAGAACAAAAGGAGATGATGGTCTGCCGGAAGCTGCTCGCCCGGTTGACGATGCTTCACCTCGCCACCAACCTCCTGTCCCAGTCATTTGCCTTGACAATCAGTTCGAAGAGGGGGCGAATTTAGTCCTTGCTTTGGTTCCCTTGGTGGACTTTGATCGTACAGCCAGTGGTAAGACCTCTTCCTCTTCGGCCAACACCCGAACTGAAGCTGTTACTCAGATGGCCAATTATTTAAAAGATTGGTTTTCCAAGGTACTATTTAGCATGTTTTCCTTCTTCTCTTTCTCTTTTTTTTTTTCTTTTTTTCTTGAACAGTTTTTTACCTGTGTGTCCTCTTTTTCTTTTGCAGGGGTTTGATGATTTGGCGGCATGGATTGTGAAAGACCGTGCTCGCCTAGAAGGGGAAGTCCTTGAACAGCGGAAGACATGAGAGGCCGCAGAGCTTGCCGTCAAGGAATGGCAGGCGGACAAGGCCAAGCTGGATGCCATGTCAGAGTGGGTGAAGGGGCTTGAGATGCAGTTGGAACAATCGGAGGGTCATTCCCTCTTGTTCCAAGGCGACTTGGAGATTCAAGATGAAGAACTTCGTCGTCTCCGAGAGTCTAACCGTCTTGCTCAAATAGCTAAAGAACGGGACGCCCACGACCTGCAATTTATTAAAGCTGAGAGGGATTTAGCAAAGTCCCAGCTCTCTGATGTCCGGCGAAAATCCGAAGCTGATCTGCTCGCTCTCCAGTCCCAACTTCTCACCCTTACCCAGGACAGGGATTCAGATATGCAAGAGCTGATATCTTCATAGGGGCGTGTTCAGGCGCTAACCTAACTGTTAGCTGCTGCTACGGAGATGGCTTGCATTGCTTTCTGGGATCTTTCATTGGCACAAGGGGAGTTACGGGAGCTTGGAGAGCGTCATGAGAAGTACAAGAAAAATCATGCAGGCGTGGTTGAAGAGCTTAGGCAAGCTATGCTGCAGATGGAGGCTTGGGACAAACACCTATCCAGAAGGAAAGAAGAATTTGCCGAGGTTCGGGCTGAAGTTTGACACTTGCGTGATCAATTAGCCTTTGTGCCAGATGTCAGGAGCCGTGCTTTTGGTTTCGGTTACGACTCCGGTATTCTTAGGCTAAGGTCCCTTCTCTTGTCCAATCCCTCCACAGACCTTGTAAACCTAGATCGAGATTTATTTGTTCCTAATGAGAGCAGTCGCCGTTGAGTTGACAGATTTGGGCAGAACGAGATGTCCGACGCCTTTGCCGAGATTCCCTCTCTGCCGCCCCCAGATGAGGCTTCATAATTCTTTTATTCCTTTTTTATTTTAATGTATATGTACCCCTATTTTTGTTTCGATTCCTTCTTTGATGTACGCCCCCTTTTTTTCACCTTGGATCGAGATTCATGGTGTAATGTATATGTACTATGCTTTCCCTTCATATTGAATTCTATCATTCCATTAGATTTGTTTTCGATTGTGTAGGAATTTCTTCATTGCGTTCCTCTTTTATTAACACCGCAGTTGCTATAGCTTGTCTCAGGTATTTAGGGATCGGCGTGGTCTAATGACCTACGCACCTTTTTAAACTTGGCACCATAAGCTGCTATGGCTTGTCTTTAGTGTTTAGGGGTCGGCAAGGTCTAATGACCTACGCTCCTTTTCATACTTAGCACCACAAGCTGCTTTGGCTTGTCTTTGGTGTTTAGGGGTCGGCGTGGTCTGATGACCTACGCGCCCTTTCATACTTGGCACCATAAGCTGCTTTGGCTTATCTTTGGTGTTTAGGGGTCGGCGTGATCTGATGACCTATGTGCCCATTCATACTTGGCACCATAAGCTGCTTTGGCTTATCTTTGGTGTTTAGGGGTTGGCGTGGTCTGATGACCTACGCGCCCTTTCATACTTGGCACTACAAGCTGCTTTGGCTTGTATTTGGTGTTTAGAGGTCAGCGTGGTCTGATGACCTACTCGCCCTTTTATACTTAGCTTTGAGCGAGGTTATCCTTCTGTTGAGGGCTCACAAAAAATAAAGGCATAACAAGTTATGGCTAATAAAAGGGCAATCGAAACATCCTTATGTTAATGATCATAAACGTAATAAATTCAACTTAAAGAAGATATGGAATTAACATAAATGAGAATATTGCCAAAGCGAAAATACTGTAGCTCTACTGATAGAATTTCTTCAAGTGCTCTGCGTTCCATGGATGGGGTAGTTCTTTGCCCTGACTGTTTTTCAGTCGGTATGACCCCGACCTATTGGTGGCTATCACCAGGTAGGGACCTTCCCATCGAGGCCCCATCTTTCCTTCACCTTGGGTTGTCACCCGCTCTTCTTCAAGACCAGGTCGACCATTTTAAAAGTACTGGGTTTTACCCTTTTATTGAAATATTGTCTAGCCTTTGCCTTGTCCCATAGCATTCTTGCTTCCACCATCTCCCTTTCTTTCTCCACCAAATCGACATATTCCATTTTTTTGTCATTCTAGGGGGCCGAGAAGTAAGTAGTTCTGTAGGTGGGGAGTCTCCTTTCGACTGGAGCTACTGCCTCGTAGCCATACGCCAATGTGAATGGGGATTCTCCTGTAGGAGTCTTTGCTAAAGTTCTGTATGCCCAAAGCACACCAGGCAACTCCTTTGCCCACTCCCCCTTTTTCTCTGCGACCTTCTTCTTTAGGATTGAAAGCAACGCCTTGTTTGTAACTTCTGCTTGTCCGTTTGCTTGAGGGTGACCTGGCAAGGAGTACTTTACTTTGATCTTCAACTCCGTACACTATTCTCTAAAGTGATCTGAGTCAATTGGCGCCCGTTATTCGTTACTATGCTTTGAGGGATCTCGAACCTGCAAATGATGTTTTTCCATAAAAATCTTGTCACGGTCCTACTCGTTATAGATGCCAACGGTTCTGCCTCGGCCCACTTTGTGAAATAATCAACAGCTACCACCATGAATTTTACCCCGCCTTTTCCAGGTGGGAAAGGTCCGACTAGATCTACGCCCCACTAGGCAAAGGGCTAAGGCGCGGTCATGGATGTTAATCCTTCTAGAGGGGCATATTGTATTGGTGCATGCGCCTGGCACTCCACACACTTTCAGCTGAAGGCTTGTGCGTCTCTTAATGCGTTGGGCAAGTAGTATCCGGACCCCATTGCCTTCCTGGCCAAAGGTTTTCCGCCCTAATGGTTTCCGCATATGCTTTCGTGTATTTCTGCCAACACATATTGAGCTCCTTGGGTTAAAATACATCGCAGCAATAAGGTGGAAAAGCCTCTTTTGTAAATGACTCCATCAATGAGTAGGAACCTTGCCGCCTTTCGCTGCACTCTTCTCTCATCATCCTTTGCGTCTAGTAACTTTCCTTCATCTAGATATCTAACTATCTCGCTTGCCCACTCAGGGATGCTGGTACCCACAACTCCTACCTCCATCCTAATGGCTGGGACTTCAACGACCCTATGTTCTACTTGCCATGGGAGGGGTGTTTCGTCCATGCCTGATGCTGCCCTGGCCAATCTATCCGCCACTTCATTTTTTGTTCTCGGGAATTGGGCTATATTGAAATATGAGAGGAGGTCCCGTGCTTCCCACACACACTCAAGATACTTCTTAAGTCTTTCTCCTTTTGTTGCATACAAGCCTAAAACTTGATTCACAATTATTTGAGAGTTCAACTTGACTTCTACATCTGTTGCTCCTATCTCGGTGGCAAGGGAAAACCCTGCTACAAGTGCTTCATATTCTGCTTCGTTGTTTGTTACCTTGAAAGTAAGTGTTGCCATATGATGTAACTTCTTACCATTGGGATCTACTAGGTGTATCCCTAGGCCTCCGCCTATCATGCAGGATGAACCGTCCACGTAAAGTACCCACGGCTTTCCTGTTGGGGCTACTGTGTCTTCCTGAGGGAAACCTGAGAATTCTACTTTGAAGTCGGCTAGAACTTGCCTTTTAACCGCCTTTATGGGTTCGTACTTTAGGTCAAACTCGCTTAATTCTATTGACCATCCAATCAGTCTTCCCGAACTGTCTGATTTTTTCAAGGTTTTTGCCAGAGGGGCCTCTGTGAGTACCTTTATAGTGTGGGCTTAGAAATATGGATGGAGTTTTCTTGCCGCCGTTACAAGGGTAAAGGCTAGCAACTCGACCTTCGAGTATCTTATCTCGGCTCCCCTAAGGGCCCTACTAGTGTAATATACTGGGTGCTGAGTTGCCCCCTCCTCTTTTATCAGGACGGAGGACACAACGTTTAGGGAAACCGCGAGATAGGCATGAAGCACGTTCCCTTTTTGTGGTTGTTTCAAGAGTGGCGAGCTAGCAAAATGCTACTTTAGCTTCTCAAACGCCTCATTACATTATTCGTTCCAGGGGTGCGTCTTCCGCAACACCTGGAAGAAAGGAAGAAAGGGAGGCACCTGTCTGTTGATCGAGCGATGAACCTCCCTTGGGTGGCTATCCTGCCCGCCAACTGTTGTGTCTCGTTCAGGTTCTTGGGTGGTTTCATGTTGAGTATGACAGCTATCTTCTCTAGATAGGCCTCGATTCCTCTTTCAGACACAATGTAGCCCAAGAACTTGCCCGATCCTACTCCGAAAGCACACTTCATAGGGTTCAGCCTCATCTTGTAACAATGCAGAATTTCAAATGCCGTCCTTAGGTTGCCTAAGTTTTGGGTGGACTCTTTACTTTTCACTAAAAGGTCGTCTACGTAGACTTTCATAAACTTCCCAATTTGCTTCTCGAACATCCGATTCACTAGTCTTTGATAAGTCGCTCTTGCATTCTTCGATCCAAAAGGCATCACCTGGTAGCAATACAACCCCCGGTCCGTTATGAATGAGGTTTTCTCCTCGTCCATCGGGTACATCTAGATTTGGTTATAACCTGAATAGGCGTCCATAAAACTCAGCATATGATATCTTGCCGTGGCATCCACAATTACGTCGATGCGTGGTAAGGGGAAACTATCCTTGGGGCATGCTTTATTTAGATCAATAAAATCTACGCACATTCTCCAATTTCTATTTTCTTTTTTTACCATGACCACATTGGACAACCATTCCGGGTAGTGGGACTCCTTGATGAATCCAACGACGAGCAACTTCTCTACTTCTTCTTTAATGGTGGCATATTTCTCTCTACTGAATGATCTTTTCTTCTGGCGTACAGCTTTGTGTGCGGGATCCACGCCCAAACAATGTTCGATGACTTCGTTATCTATGCCTGGTATTTCTTCATGACTACAGGCGAAGACATCCCTGTATTCGACCAGCAACTGCTTCAATACCTCTCTTTCCGCCATTGGCACATTAGTCCCAACACGTGTCGTTAACCCAGGGTGGTCGGGGTGTAACATCACGAGTTCTAGTGGCTCATTTACCTTGGCGTGTTCCTAGCTCTGTTCGTCCTGGATCTCCACCTCTTCTAACAGGGTTGCCGCTAGTGAGGGAGGACAATGAGGTATTAATTCTTCGCTTCGTTCTTCTACCGTACACACCTCCTCTCGACCTCTCCTGAGCTCCTGGACATAACATTCCCGTGCTAGGGCCTGTTTGCCTTGTAACTCCCCTACCCCATTATCGTTTGGGAACTTTATCTTAAGGTGATAAGTGGAAGTCACCGTCAGTAGTTGATTAAGTGTTGGCCTCCCTAATATGGCGTTGTAGGAAGAGGGTGCTTTTACCACCAGGAAATCAGTCATGGTTGTTGCCGTCCGTGGCCCGGATCCGGCGGTTACTAGGAGGGTATGGCGCCAATGGGGAGGATGGTATCCCCAGAAAAACCTTTCAGCGGTGTCAGGGAAGGTCTTAGTCTATTGACATCAATCCCCATCTTTACAAACGCTTCCCAGAATAGGATGTTAGCCAAGCTTCCATTGTCAATCAGTACTCGCCTGGTTGTGTAGTTGACTATCACCAAAGTGATTACCAACGCATCATCATGTGGGTACAATATTCCTTCCCAATCTGCCTCTCCGAAAGAAATCATCATTCTGTCCCCGCCTAACCTTGGTTGCTTGGGAACTCTATCTGCCACAAAAACTTCTTCGTATCTGGCCTTTAGTGCATACGCCTTTCGGCTGGACGCGGTGCGTCCTGCAAACCCTCCTACTATGGTCCAAATCTCTCCTATGGGCGGCCTATTCCTTTCGCCCCTGGGGGGTGCTCTGTTCCCATCATTCTGGCGATTAGTCATCCTGTGCTATCGCTCAGGCATCCTACTCCTTCTGGTTTTTCGCCTAGTTTTCTAGCGTCTTATTGGTTTTGAGTGCTCCGCGATCATCCGCTCTAGCTCTCCTGTTCCAGCCATTTCTGCTACTCTTTGTTTCATGGTCGTGCAGTCCTAGGTCCGGTGGGACCCGGTTTGGTGATATTTGCAATAACGTCCGCTTGTATTGCGACGCTCTTCTCTTTCATTTTCGTCTTCCCATACATTTAAGTTATTGTGTTTGAGCCTGGGGCTGTAGTCCGCCATTTTCTCCTGCCATCTCTCTTGTCGACCCGTACCAATTTTCTTAAGATCTGGCCGCCTTTTCTTTCAGGCTTGCTATTCGCCTTCCTTGGGTTGACTAATGCTTGCAATGTATCTTCAGCATTGACAAAGTCATCGGCTTTGTCCATAAAGTGCTTGAGGGTGGATGGAGTCCTCTTGGCAAGCTCAACCATGAAAGGGCTCTGGGGCTATATCCCGCCCAGCAGGGCGGTGAGAGTGATCTTCTCATCCTGGTCGTCCGTCGTCAGACGCTTTTTGTTAAAGCGTGTAAGGTAGGTTTTTAGGTCTTCGTCTTCCCCTTGCTTAATTGTTAGGAGATAGGCGGCCGGGTATCTGCGCCTTCTACTAGGAGTGAACTGAGTCAAGAACTACTTAGCCAATTCTTCGAAACTGTCTATCGACCGTGGTCGGAGAGTCCCGAACCACCCTCTTGTTGTTTCTTTCAACCTCAATGGAAAAGCTCGGCAGGCTATCTCGCCAGGGAAGCCATGGAGTGTTATATGGATTTTGTAGTTATCCAGATGATCCACTGGATCTTTGGACCTGTCGTACAAGTCTACCTGGGGCACCTTGAATTTTGGCTGGAGGGGCACAACCATAATTCATTCGCTATATGGCAAATCTGTTCTACTGAGCGGACACTCAACTGAGGAAGATCCTCCTATCTTCTTTGCCATTTCTTCATATTTCTCCGCCAGTTATTTTAGCTCATCGTGCATCTTTTCTCTCTCCATCCGCCCTAGATGCGAGTCCATATTGGATAGTTCTTCTCCTTCTCCTTGTTCACTGTGGGCGGGTACGGTGGTATTGCTGGATTCAGCATTCTTCTGTCATAGGTCGTCATTCTCCTTCTTCAAGATCTCCATTGCCTCCAATGCTTGCTTTTCCTCAGTGGCTGCTAGTCGCGCTTCGATGGGTAGATCCATTGCTCGACTTGCCACAGAACGGATGACAGTTGGCATGTGAGAACCACGTAAAGGGATTATCAACCAGAGATCCCACAGACAGCGCCAATGTAAAGGACGTGTCTCACTTTCAAACTGTCTGGCAAACCTGTACAATGACTCAAGTGAAATTGGCCTTGTTCGCCTGGAAAAACTTTGAAACTTAAGTCAGTTTTTGAGTTTTAAAAATAATTTAATCAGAACTCAACCAAAAGAAAAATCGTCCCTCTTTATTGAGGGTTACCTGGTATATATAAGATTCTGTTGTTGTGCTTAGCTGATACCAGATCTTTTCGTATTGATCCGAGTTTTTTGGGGTGTATTCTGTGTTTGAAATGGTCACGTATCTGCGTGGGATCCCTATTTTCTCGTGGGCGGTTGCATGCACATCTTTGACTTGGTAGGGCTTTTGATAAGCCGACTTTGTATGTTTGGCCAATGGCCTTTTTTTGTTGGGCCCCTTTTCTACTCGGGCCTATTTACTCAAAATGGACTTTTTTATTATTGTAAGCCCTCCAGTACTCATATTATTCTAAATGTTTCAGGGTGGTGGAACTACTACTCCATTAATGCTTGACTTGTGGCAATAATTTATGTACCTAGTTGGTCCATTGAGGGTAAAACTTGTTTTCTGGTCACAACTTTATTACATCTGGTTAATATATACTAATTATGGCAAAAGTTTTTTAATATGGTCATTGGCTTGTTGCTATTAAATTTTTTAATTATTCCTGTGTATGAAGAATAGTTTAGTGTGTCAATGGCTACGAGATTTCAATGTTCTTGATGATTGTAATAACCATTCACATTTGCTTCTGGTCAGGTTTAAGCGTTTATTTCTTGGTCCTTAACATTATGTTCCTTTTTTGTTCCTTCTTGAGGATTGAGATTGTGTTTTATCTTAAGAGATATGACGTTGTTATAATTTGTTGTAGTTGCAACTGTTTTCCACCTCTTTGCTCCATGGATTTGAATATACTCAGACAGTTTTTTATCTTCCTTTGCTGCCCATGTTCCTTTGTTCATTACTTTCTTAGCTGATGATCCATTACTATACTATGGATTTTAATGTATTGATGCCCAATAGTGAATGTGTTTCCAGTGTGTCTATCGTAAGTGTTCTAGTGCAAATCATATCTCTATGTTTTTCAAAGCACGTCACGACCAAAACAAAATGTCATAATCACAGTGCTTTCATTTAATTTAATATAATTGTTGGACTTGGACAGAAGATTTTTATAAAGAAGTGAGTGAATATCGATGGCCTTTGAAACATTTAATTTATTTTGATTCATTTGTTGGGAACAATTGTTGATGTTGTTGGGAACATTTAATTTTGTGATGAGTATATGAAAGTGCATTCTAAATATCCTATTATTGGACTAGATTGCTAAAATATGAATAGAAATGATAAGAATTAATGTGTATTCTTGAATTGAGTTTCTATTTCGATACTCCTAAGCAGATTTTATATTTAATTTCAGGGACTATAAAAGAGAGTAAAAACTCAGTCAAATTCAAAAGACTTTCAAGTGGACAAGACGTTGGTACAATCTAAGAACTTTCAATGAGTGTAGGACTCTTCAAATAAGAATAATGATGGAGTTTGAGAGTAATTTAGATTAAGAGAAAAAATCAGAGTCCAAAACATTCTAAGAGACAGTCTGAATATAGTTTAGTATTTTGATTGTAACTTTCCACTCACATATCATATTGATGCAATTCTAGATGTGTTGGAAAACTATCTTAAAGGGCTAGAAATGTTTATTTAATAAGGATTTCTTAATTCAAACTCCTGAAACACGTACGTGGCTGCCAAGATAAGTTTTAAAATTTAGGCAATTTTTTTATGTGAGAATCATGAATATATTAGGGTTTCTTTCCTACCTTATATAAGCTTATCATTAGCACGAAATTAGGGAGAACCAGGCGGGAAAGAGGAAGAGAGGAAAATAATTGCCATAATTGCCGTTTGCTTTACTTTTCTCTTGAGATTTTTGTTGTTCATTATATTTATGGGTAACTAAACTCTCAAGTAGAGTTAGGGATGAACTTGCACATTAGATGATACTTTTAATTTATTTTTAATTTATTTATTTGGTTTTCAATTATAAAACACTTTTGTTTTATCATTCTCAATTCACTGTTGATATTTTCTTCTTCCAATAATGATAGAATTTATTCTATTTATGGATTCGATCATACTTTTTCTATTGAATGGATTAGTTCTTTAATTATGTTTGGATCAATTATTTATCTATATTGATTTAAATCTTTGTTACAATATCACTCACTGAGTATATTGTCGTAGTTGGATTTTCTCAATAGTGATAATAATTTACGTATTTTAAAAATGGTGAATGATTTTTCAAAGGGTTACATTTGGTTTAATTTTGATTTATAAATCTATATCTTCCGATTGGAAATTTTGGAAATGGAGTTCCTAATTGAGTTATTCAATGAATTAAGAATAATTAAAATATCGAATTTGTGCAAGGGATTTTTGATGCTCTAACGCTCTACTGTTCGTCAAATTTGAATACGTTTTCCGTTAGTCACTGTACTTCACTTTAATTTGCATTTAAAATTAATCTTTGTTTTTCATTAATCATTTAATTTTTTTTTAATTTCTTTATTTCTTTGCTATTCTTTTAAGTTATCTCTTTGTGGAATCGATACCACAAAGCGGTGCTACAACTATCGCGTTATTCTTTGGGCGTAATCAAATTTTGGTGCCATTGCCAGGGAAACGGTAGAAAAAATGCTAGATGGTTTTTCTTTTCAGCAGTTTTTAAAGGCGGTAAGTTCGTTCCTTGTTTTAGCTTACTGCATTTTTTCTTCTTCTTTCATTTTATAGTATTTTTATTATTTTGTTACCGTGCATGCACATATATAAAGACGCCTTGGGTAGATTTGCTTGTGGACATGTGCTAGAGTTAGAATCAAATTTTTTTAATTCTTTATTTGACAATCCATCTAGTCCCAGAGAAATGAGTGAACACGAAAATCAACCCATTAGAACTCTTCAAGATTACCTCCACCCTACACGCACAGGCACACCAACATGTATAATGTTTTATTGCTAAAACTAGCCAACTGGATTTTAAAACAGGGAGGATGATACAGTTACTCCCTACTTTTCATGGCTTGGAAAATGAAAATATTTATGTGCACATTAGGGAATTTGAGGAAGTAGTTACAACTTTTCATAGTCAAAATGCAACTGATGACATTGTGAGACTTAAGTTCTTTCCTTTCTCTTTGAATGATAGAGCTAAAAGTTAGCTATACTCACTGACACCCCGATCTATTGGGTCATGGAATGAGATGACTCAGGTCTTCTGTAATAAATACTTTCCCTAACATAAGACCAACACTTTAAAAAACAAATCTCCACATTTACACAAAAGGATAGTGAGACTTTGTATCAGTCTTGAGAGAGATTTAAAGAGTTGTTGAGTATGTGTCCTCACCATAGATATAAGAATTGGCGCTCAGTGAGCTATTTTTATGAGGGACTTACACCTAAAAAGCGTCAACTTGTGGAGATGATGTTTAATGATAAGTTCTTACAGAAAGATCCTGATGAGGCTATAGAATACCTCAATGAGCTCTCTGAAAAAGTTAACACTTGGACTGGACCTAGTGCTATTGAAAGAACAAATAGGTCACCACCTGCAGGAAACCCAAATGGTGGTGGAATTTACCATCTCAGGGAAGAGGATAACCTAAATGCTAAGGTTGAGATGCTCACTAGGGAACTAAATGTGTTAAAGACTAAGGACTTAAAGCCAACACACGTGGCTAATCATGCAAAGTCTTTTGGACCATGTTTTGTGTGTGGCGGGGTAGATCACCTCGCCCAAGAGTGTCCCACACTTGCTAAGATGAGAGAGATGTATGAGGAACAATGTAATGCCTTAGGTATGTACAAGAAACCTTTTAGACCTTACTCTGATACCTATAATCTGGGGTGGCGCAATCACCCCAATTTTAGTTGGAAGTCTGAAAACTAACCGGCTGCATAACCCCTTTGATCATATCTTGTACCATATCATGCATCTTTATCTTCTAGGAGTCCTTTAGAAGACACTTTGCATGTTTTTATTGAGGCATAGGATTAGACTAACCAAAAGTTTGAATATTTGATTACGCAGGTTGTGGAAGGAAATAGGAGATAAAGAGCCAACTGTCCAAATTGATAAGCTCCTTGAGTGTGAATGAGCGAGGTAAGTTCCATTCTGAAGCTTAGTCTGCAGCCTATGGTCAATACATGTCGCAAGAGAATTTGAAGGATGTCAATGTCATTATGACACAAAGTGGTAAGTCGTTACATATCCCAACAACGAACAAATCAAAGGATGTGGAAAATGGTCAAGATAGTAGTGATGCTGAGCTGTTCAAGGAACCTGAGGTGACAAAGAATCCTGTTAAGGTACCATTCCCTTAATCTTTAAAATCAAGCAAGCAAACTCTAAATCCAAACAATGAAACCCTAGAGAATCTAAGGCAGGTAAAAATCAATCTTCCTCTTTTATATGTAATTAAACAAGTTCCTACTTATACAAAAGTTCTCAAGGATTTATGTACAGTTAAGAGGAAGCACCATGTGAAGAAGACAGCATTCCTGATAGAGCAAATTAGTGCTCTAATTGAGCAGCGGATTCCTTCCAAGAACAAGGATTTTGATTATCCAACCATTGCATGCAGCATTGGATATCATGAGTTTGGACAAACTTTGCTAGATTTATGAGTTAGTGTGAATTTAATGTCATATTCTATTTATTTGCAGTTAGGATTGAGAGAAATCCAATCAACCACTGTGGTATTGCAATTGACTGACCGTTCAGTCAAAATACCCTGGAGTGTGGTAGATGATGTTCTAATTCAAATAGACAATTTTATTATCCTGTTGATTTCCTAATCCTTGACACTAGCTCTACTGTTGATACTACTTCTAAAATCCCTTTGATTTTAGGTAGGCCTTTCCTTGCCACTACTAATGCTCTTATTAATTATAGGAATGGGCTCATGAAGCTGTCTTTTGGAAACATGACTCTCGAGGTGAATATTTTCCATATTGCAAAATAGCCAGAAAATGATGATGAGAGCCACCAGATATACATGATTGACTCCCTCATGGATAGGAGAGTTTCTATAGCTCATGATTTTGATCTCCTTGAGATTTTCTTGTTAATTCTGAGTTTGATTCTATTAGTGATGTATTTGATCAAGTTGATATTTGTGCTATTTTTTATAAAACTCAAGATTATGGCACTCGTGCATGGCAACCGAAGTTTGAGGAGTTGGTTGAGAAAGGTGAAAAACAAATTCCTTCAAGTGTGGAAGCACTCAAAGTTAAATTGAAGCCTCTGCTTAAGGGTTTAAAGTATGTGTTCCTTGGTCTAGGTGATACTTTTCCTGTTATTATCTCATCTGAATTGTCTGAGTCTCAATGTGAGAAGTTAATTCAGATCCTAAGTAAGCATAAGTCAGCCTTACGTTGGAGTATTGCTGATATAAAATATGTTAGTCCCCTGGTCTGTTCTCATAAAATTAATTTGGAGGAAGGAACTAGCCCTCGAAGAGAACCCTAGCGTAGGCTTAATCCCACTATGAAAGAAGTGGTTAAGAATGAAGTGCTGAAACTATTAGATGCATGAATCACATATCCTATTGCTGATAGTAAATGGGTAAGTCCTATACAGGTTGTTCCTAAAAAGTCAGGTGTTACTATGGTGAAGATTGACCTGAGAGAGTTAGTCCTTACAAACTTGTGACTGGGTGATGAATGTGCATTGATTACAGAAAATTGAATGTTGCCACTCGAAAAGATCATTTTCCTCTCCATTTTATTGATCAAATTCTTGAGCGTGAGGCTGGTCATCCTTTCTATTGTTTTTTAGATGGTTATTCTGGTTATTAGCAAATTGAAATTGCATAAGAAGACAAGGATAAAATCACTTTTACTTGTTTTTTTGGTACTTATGCTTTTCGTAGAATGCCATTTGGATTGTGTAATGCACCTGCTACTTTTCAACATTACATGATAAGCATTTTTAGTGATATGGTTGAAAATTGCATGGAAGTTTTTATGGATGACTTGACTTTTTTTATCTTCTTTTGATGCATGCTTATTGAATTTAGAGAGTGTTGACTCATTGGGCGGAGAAGGAATTGGTTTTGAATTGGGAGAAATGCCACTTTATGGTACATTCAGGTATTGTCTTAGTGCATATTATTTCTTTTAGGGGATAGAGGTTGATCAATCTAAGATTCAACTAATCTCTAAGTTGCCTACACCTAGGACAATAAAGAATGTGAGATCCTTTCTTGGTCATGCAGGCTTTTATAGGAGGTTCATACATAATTTTTCTACCATATCTAGACTACTATGTGATCTCCTAGCCAAAGATGCCCCATTTGAGTGGACACAAACTTGTCAAGAGGCATTTAAAACGCTAATTGGCAAGCTTACCTCAGCAGCCATAATGCAATCACTTGATTAGACTTGACCTTTTGAGATCATGTGTGATGCTAGTGACTTTATTGTAGGTGTTGTTCTTGGACAGCGAAGGGAGGGGAAGCATTTTGTCATTTACTATGCTAGTAGAACTCTAAATGGTGCTCAAATGAATTACTCTATCACTTGATTGGTTTTCCTATTATTATTTTCTTAGATTTTGCAGCCCTTAAGTACTTTCTTACAAAGAATGATGTTAAGGCGCAATTAATGTGGTAGATTATACTTTTCTAAGAATTTGACATTACCATTAAAGACAAGAAAGGAGTGGAGAACGTAGTGGCTGACCACCTCTCGAGGCTCAGATTTGAGGACACCTCTGACCACCTGCCAATAAGGGATATTTTTCAGATGAGCATTTACATTTTATTACTTCTTTACTATGGTTTGCTCACATTGTGAAATATTTGGCTGCATGTGAGATATTGGTGGATTGGAGCGCTCAAGACGAGGAAATTCATGACTGAGGTATGTAATTTCTATTGGAATGACCATTTCCTTTGCAAATACTGCCCTGATCAAATTTTAAGGCGTTGTATCCCTGATGAGGAGATTGCTAACGTCTTGAAATTTTGTCACTCTCAAGCTTATGGGGACCACTTTTCAATGAAGAAAACCGCTGTAAAAATTTTGCAGTATGGATTTTATTAGCCCACCTTGTTTGAGGATGCAAACATCTATTGTCGCTCATGTGAAAATTGTCAAAAGTTAGGAACTATGTCCTGTCATAATGTGATGCTCTTAAACCCAATTTTAGTGATTGAGATTTTTTATTGTTGTGGCATTGATTTTATGGGACAATTTTCTCATTCTTTTAGATATGAATATATTATTGTAGCAGTAAATTATGTATCAAAATGGGTAGAGGCAGTAGCTTGCAGGAGTAATGATAATAGGATGATAATTAAATTTCTCAAAGAGAATGTGTTATCTCGATTTGGTACACCACGTGCTATCATTAGTAATCGGGGTACACATTTTTGCAACTGTTCTTTTGAGACTTTGATGAAAAAATATAGGATGGTACATAAGATTTCTACTACCTACCACCCTCAAACAAATGGATAGGTAGAACTTACAAACAGGGAACTTAAGCAAATTTTAGAAAAAACAGTCAACCCAGATCACAAAGATTGGTCTTTGAGACTACCGTGTATCTTTCAAAACTCCCTTAGGCACGTCATCTTATAGGCTTGTTTTTTAAAAGTCTTGCCACTTACCTATGGAGCTCGAGCATCGAGCTTATTGGGCAATCAAACATTTCAATTTTAACTTGGGATAAGCATGTAAGCTTAGAAAATTTCAATTGATTGAATTAAATGAGCTAAGAAATGATGCTTATGAGAACTCTAGAATCTATAAGGTTAAAATGAAAACGTTTCATGATAAAAATATTTTGAGAAAAACGTTTAAACCTAATGATCGAGTGTTCTTATATGATTGTAGACTCTATAAGTACATAGGAAAACTTCGGTGTAGGTGGACCAACCCTTTTGTAGTGAAGAATTTTTTTGCAAATGGGGAGGTAGAAATAGAGGATCCCAAGGATAATCAGATTTTTAAAATAAATGGTCAACGTCTTAAAGTATTAATTGATAGGCAAGTTCCGAAAGTGGAAGACATTCCACTTGTGGATCCAGTCTATCAACCTTGACCACACCACGCAGGTATTCTTTTTTCTTTATTTGTTCTGTTTTATTTTTGTTTTGTCTTATTTTCTTTCTTTTCCTTTTTGTTTGTTGTTGTTTTCTTTGTTTTTGTTTGCAGGTTAGTTTCATTTTGTCATTTCAGATTACCATCTTTGGTACTTAGTGAGCTACTCATGTCACTCATCAGGTATATTCTATCCTTTTTAGTTACTCTCCATTCAAATTTGATTATTAAATATTAAGGATAATGTTTCATTTAAGTTGGGGGGAGGTGATGCAAATTCAATATTTAAAATACTTATTGGAACTCTGTGGCATATTTTCATGTGTCAATTTTTTTTTTTTAATTTGCATTACATGTGTATAATTTTCACGTGTGTACTCATTTTCATTCATAGCCAACTTCGTAAATTCACTAAACCCACCATAATCATTTTTTGCTGAAACATTCACAGAACCTCTAATGCACTCATCTATACTTTTGTGGTAAGATGATAGTTTAACACATGTAGCTAGAGAACTCTTTTGCTTAAGTATTCATATGAGTTTTGGAGAGGATTGAGAGCCTTCAAATGTAGTAAATTGTGATAAGCGTTCATTGATATGTTGAATTTGACACTTCTTTTGAGAATATCATTACATGGTTTGTGGTAAGATGGTGGATATACTTGAGATATGACAAAGGTCAACTTAGGATCAACGTTTGAGCATCTCAAGTCAACCCTTTGAATTATAGATCCCTAGTAGCCAACTTTGAGCCACAAAACACATGTAACCTTTTTTTTTTTCATATACCTACATTATCTATATCTCTCCACATTGGAGTATAATCTATACATTGATTTTTTCTACCCTTGTTACTTCCAAGTCTATACTAGATGTGGAATTCTTTTTTTCGCAAGGAATAAAAAATAGAAGAGAAAAATGGGAAGAACGTGAGTTACAAGGTATTCAAATGAGTGAGCTTAAAAGGAAAAAATACCAAGACTAGATAGAAATAGCAGAATATCAGGTTGGCATATACTTACTCACCAAATTGTTGAACTGAAAATAAAAAAATAACAAATGAAAAAAATAAAAGGGGTTATTCGGTGATTTGAAAGGTTGAAGAGTACATCAAGTGAGAGATGTAGTTTATTGAGATGTTCAATAAGATTCCTTAGGTTATATGTACTTTGAAGTTTTTGAATCATTTCCCTTTTCTTGTCATATAGCCTAACCTAAGCCACATCACAGCTTTTGTTTTGACCGTTCTGATCCCAAGTAAGCCTATGGAAATAATGGTTGAATTCTCATGTGATAGTGTTCCTATCATAAGATCAATACTTGCTTGTTGCTTGTTCAAAATTACCTGAATCTTCATGTGATTGTGTGTACATTGCTTGTTAACTCCATAGAGACAACTGTTACACGATACATTATTTTACTGGTAAGTTATGGAGTTAAACCTTTTGCTTAAGACGTTCTTGATGTTGCATGTTTCAAGGCTAATGGTAAGATGATTATGTCTTAGAGAACGCACACACTCAATGAATTGCTATAAGTGGATTGATCTTGATGGGTTATTGGATTTCTTAGTTTATTTTGATATGTGAATCTGGAAAATGTGAATTGATGGGCTATTTTAATATTTTCTTTAATCTCTTCCATCTCTTTTTTATAAAAATTGCTAAGGACTAGCAATAAGCAAGTTGGGGGCATGATGAGTGTACGAAAGTACACTCTAAATACCCTATTATTGGACTAAATTGCTAAAATATGAATATAAATTATAAGAATTAATATGTATTCTTGAATTGAGTTTCTATTTACTTTGAAATACTCTTAAACAGATTTTTATGTTTAATTTCATGGGCTATGAAAGAGTATGTTAAAACCCAGTGAAATTCAAAAGACTTTCAAATGGGCAAGATGTTGGGACAATCTAAGAATTTTCAATGAGTGTAAGACTTCAAATAAGGATAATTATGGGATTTGAGAGTAATTCAGATCAAGAGAAAAAATCAAAGTTCAAAACGCTCTAGGAGACACTCTGAATATAGTTTAGTATTTTAATTGTAACGTTCTACTCACATATCGGATTGATGCGATTCTAGATGTGTTGGAAAGATATTTTAAAGGGCTACAAATTTGTCTCTAACAAAGATTTCTAAATTCGAACTCCTAAAGTACGTACGTAGTTGTCAAGATAAGTCCTAAAACTTAGGCATTATTTTATGCGGGAATCATGAAGACATTAGGGTTTGTTTCCTACCCTATATAAGCATATCGTTAACATGAAATTGGGGAGAACCAGGTTGGAAAGAGGAAGAGAGGAAATTAATTGCCATGGCTGCCGTTTGTTTTACTTTTCTCTTGAGATTTTTGTTGTCCATTATATTTATGGGTAACTAAATTCTCAAGTAGGGGTAGAAATGAACTTGCACATTAGATGATATTTTTAATTTATTTATTTAGTTTTCAATTACTAAAACTCTTTTGTTTTATCATTCTTAATTCCTTGTTGATGTTTTCTTATTCGAATAATTTTAGAATTTATTCTGTTTATGAATTCAGTAATGCTTTTTTCTATTGAATAGATTAGTTCTTTGATTATGTTTGGATCAATTATTTATCTATATTGATTTAATTTTTTGCTGCAATATCACTTCCTCCATTAATCATTTAGTGTATTTCTTTAGTTTATTTGTTTTTTCTACTATTCTTTTAATTTTTCTCTATTTAGAATCAACACTTAAAAACTGTGCTACAACTACTGCGTTATTCTTTGGGCGTAATCAGGTTGGCACAAAAAAATTGTTTTGTTGTTGCTGGGTTTCTTTTGTTTATTGTAGTAGTTGGATGGAAATATTATTATGATCAATGATGGATGTGGATGAGGGGTGTGAATGATTTTAGATGTAGATGATTTTAGGAGTTAATAATGCGTGATTTGGATATAGATAATTTTGGGTGTGGATGATGGATATTATTTATTTTTAGAATGTAATTTTTTGAGAGCTAGCATGCATGCAATATATCTTATGAATTATTTATTTTGGATTGTAATTTTTGAAAAAATTGAAATTTGAAAGCCCACACAATTTTTTTAAAAAAAAGTGGGCTAGACATGAAGTTAAAAAGAAGGCCCAAAATTCAACTCTGCTTTGACAAGTCAGAGTGTGAGTGGGAGCGGGAGCGGAGGATGCACATCTTGGAGTGGGAGTCCGACAAAGTTGGAGTTGGAAGTAGGCCATATCTACTTCAACTTAGTCGGTACACAATCCTAATAGATAGCCTGTAAATAATTTATGAAAAATAATAAAATAATATGATGAAAATACATGTGATGAGTAATAATGAAATAATATGAAAGTATACGTGAAAACAATTGTTTCCAAGCAAACCCTTAAATATCATCGTCAAAGAACTAGTATTGGATTATGCATTTACATATGCATCTATATATTTACATAATATGACTTTAAATTGGATTGCATTGGATTATGCATATCTAAAAATTTTCATAGCTATGAATAATGTTTCTACAAATTTGAAGATACAATATTCACTCTCAAAATCTTATTTTATTATTATTTTTCTCTCTCCTCACTCTCTCGATACCAACAGGAACAAATCCTCTCTCAATATTTATTTCTCCTTACTCTCTCTTTTGACAGTTATGAAAAGAAATCTGAAAGAAAAGATAATTTTAAGAAATAAAAAATATAAAATAAAATTTTATTATTATTTATCTAAAAAAATGCATAATTCAATGTGTGATTTTACATATATATATATAGAGAAAAAATATTCTAATTATAAAATAATTATATAAAAATAATTTTACAAATTAATATAATATATCAAATTATAAAAAAGATATGACAAATCATATAAAATTATATCTATTTATAAAATATATAATGTTTGATTGTGTAGCACTCCTTTCTGTTTGTCGCTGGAGCACTAGCTTGTAGAAAAAGGAGCGCTAATGCTCACAAAAATTCGAAGACACATGAGAGAGAGAGAGAGAGACAGAGAGAGACAGGGCCGAGAAGGAGAAAGGTAAGACATGCAGCATCTGAACCCGTGTTCCGACCGACACCCTAAACCCAAAAATTAACAAAATCTTAACGCTCTCTCGTATCCCCATTGCTTACTCCAATTCATTTCCTCTGAAAATTTCCCTCCCTGGATTGGTGCCAAGCCGATTGTGCCCTTTCACTTCCACTCAGGTGAGTCCTCTACTCCAACTCGCTCTCACTGGTTCTTCAATGCCTTCCATTTCGATTGGTTCTTAATTTCCGTACCAAATAGTCTCCCCGAGTCAAAAGTCCTCCGCTTGTTGGATTCTCGTGCTTGATTTTATTTGGAAATTTGGGTTCTCAAAGATCTTCGTGTTAATGCCGCTGTTTATAGCGGTTCTGAGACAAATTTAATAATGTTTTGGTTGCTAAGACATTTTTGTTTACCTGTGAAAGCATTATTTAATGTATTGCTTCAGTGCAGTGGGAAACATTTTTTTTGCCTGAAAGCTAAAAAAAGATATAGAAATGCAATTATGCAAATAGATGGGCCCCCCTTTTCTTCTAAGCCGAATGCCCCCTTTCTTCAAGTGCGAATAGGCGGTGGCTTACTAGATAGACTCCGTTTATGTATGGTTTAACCTAAAATTCATGTACTTGGGTATGTGTAACGCTTGGTTATATGTGCATTTGCGTTTGATTTTGGTTTCTTCATTCAATTTTGTTTCAATTAAGATAAGTGTTTGGAAGTTAGTTTTAATGTCTGCTTTCAAATGGTGATATTGTTTTCTTGGTAAGTTGATAATGGTGGCATTAAATTTTTTTTTTGGACAATTCAATAAATGTTTTTTTAATTATTACATGATTGATGGGTCTGTTGAAAAGGTTTCAATTTTCTGCATCTTTTAATCATGGCGTAATTGAGGCCGTGGTGTTTTTTTTGTGCGCTTAAAATCTGAAAGTGCTTATCTTCCATTGGCAGTATTCACAAAGGCTTCTTTCATGGGAACTCAAAATTGGGGCAACATAAAATTGATGTTCTCCGAAGTTTGAATTCCCACAACTTTTTAGAACTTTGTATAAGTTATACAAGTTCCTCTTCCAGTAGGCATTGCAGTTGCGTTGAAAAGTTATAGAGGGACTTCTTATG